>JAJEJO010000420.1:640711-656609 GCA_020662805.1 Glaucomys volans
AAAAAAAAAAAAAAAACAAAAAAAAAAACCCACAAAAAGCAAGAAACAATCAAATGGAAAATAATGATTTTTACCATGGCAGCAACTCCTCCTGACACTTCATTTTCCCATTCAGTTACCACAGTGTAGATCCATTTTTTTCCTGAGCTGATTAAACTATGTGTACATAGTTTTCTAGAATGAATTAATCAGGAGGAGGGGTTGTGGCACAGAAAGAGACATTATTTGGCGTTGTAAGAATGCCAGTCACCTGGAGGCACTGCAGAGACTACACACAGAATAAATGAATGATAATTCTCACTTTCATCCAACATGTGAAGCCCAGGAATGGCCACTGTCATGATTTTTTTGTGAAGGCAAGATCAGGGAGCTCTGTCTTCATTGCAGACATGTTTGCCTGGTCCTTCTTTTCTAAAACAGAACATCCTTCAGAGTTATATTTTCTACACATTGCCCTTGAAATCTATGATGAAAGAATGAGTGCTGTTTTATATGTATTAGAAAGTTTGAGCTCCTTCTGACATTTTTCAGTAATCCAGCAAAATAATTAGCACAAAGAAAATGAGGAAAAGTACCTGCCATAAATTCTCTAGGCATTTTGGAAAACCCAGAATTGTTCCTTTGGCTACGTATATGTGACTCTGCAAGAAAATTAGCATTAGAGGCAACAAGATAATGGGCACGGTTCAAAAAGGAATTCCCTGCAAACTGTACCCTAACAAAACTGGCTGTCCACAGTGTCACTCAGCATGCTATTATCAATGTTGTAAAACACCCAAAAGGCAAGTTTCTTGCAAGAAGAATTAATGTAGATATTGAACATATTAAGCACTCTGAGAGAGAGGATAGTTTCCTAAACATATATGAAGAAAAATAGAGAAAGAAGGAAACCAAAGAGTGAAATGCCTGGATTTGCCTGAAGCCTCAGCCCATTCCACCTAGAAAAGCACACTTCATGAGACCAATAGAAAGGAGTTGAGCTGCTGGTTACTGTTCTCTATTAATTCATAGCACAATAGGCATATAAAAATATAAGAATTTCTGGATTATAAAAATTAATTCTTTGATTTTTCCCTAAATTGAAGCATGGTGGCCAGTTCCTCAAAGGAGTGCTTAAAGCAAACTTTATGTGTGTCCTAATTCACTGGGGGATGTCTTCAGTACTAAATTTTAGTGTTTTTCTTGCTAGAAAAAATAATATTAGTAAAATTCTGGTCTGCACAGAGCAGTAAATTCAAAGGTTCAGCTCATTTCTGTTCAACAAGTCAGCACAAGAAAAAAGTGTGCCACATGAGGCAGATAAAATTTTCTTCAAATCATTTTGCTCTTTCATATTCACAGATAACTTTCTTTGATCTGTTTATTTTTCTTTCTTATTTTTTCATTCATTTTAAATTAACACCTGTTTTCTTTACTAATCACCATTTTTTTAAAAGAGCAACTTCACTCCTGTTTTTTACCCAGCCTTGCAGTTAAGGAGAAGCAATATAGAAACATAATTATAGAGATTAAAAAGATCAACTCGAGAGCAAGGGGCAGGGCCAAAAAGGCAAGAGGTATAATGGAGACCAAATTGTACAGATAAAGCTAAATGGTTTTCTCCCTGAAGGAAATAAATTTCAATTCAGCAATTAATAACTTATTGTCCTATCTGCCTGACACACACTTCTAGATGGATGCTGGTTAGCTCTTTCTCATAAATTAGACCTCAGGACATGTGGTACTCCCTTCCAGAGATTTTTCTTAGTCTCCTCCCCTCATCACCACTGAAACCACACCAACATATCATTTCTGCATGTAACCTGTGATGAACAGCATGTATTTTATCTCATTACTAGTTGGTTTTCTATCTCCTTTCACTGAAAAGTAACCTCCACTTGGATAAGAGCTGTGTTTCCCTTTGACCTGTATTCTCTGTATTTTCTTAGTGACACAAAGACACATTAAAAACAGTTCTATACAGGTACTTCTTTCTCTGCAGAGAGGTTATAATTCAGTTAGTGAGTGGAATAATTAGAAAATGACTGAAGAGCAAAGTGCAGCCTGTGGACCACAATCAATGTACTAGTTCAGGGATAAGGGAAATCAAGATGACTAAAATCACTTAGGGGAAGACTCTATAGAGGATGTGAGCTTATTAAAATGGTCTGTGAAGAACAGGCAAAGAGAAGAAAAGTCATTTGCATGGACAGAAAGAGCATGGATGAGTTGTAGGCTTAAGAATCAGGCTCAATGCCATTAAATGCTTTACACTACCCACCTCTAATTTCTTTCGTGCAACAATGTCATTTGAAATTACCTCTGGATTTTTTTTTTTTTTTTTTTGTAGATAAATAGAAATCCAGACATTAACACCATTGCTTCCTGTAGGAGCTGGACTTGAAGGCATAGCTGGTCTTCATGCTGAAGTGTAGCACTCAATAAACCTATGTTTAATGAAGGGCTGTCTTTCTGACAGGACAGATGAAGCAGCTACACTGTGAGTGGCACTTACAGCCTCTGCAGGCTGAGGTTTTCTCAGCAGGGATTGGCAGGGTGGGCTGATATTCATTTGAGAAACCTTAAGAACACTTTCCTGAGGATGTCTACATGGCCTGGTGTAAATGTTTCTCAGTATTGCTGTAGGCCAGCATATGTGCTTTGCCTTCCCTCACCTTTGATTTAGAAGCCAACTGTCAATTCATCACTGTCTCCATCTGATAAAATTTCTACCTAAGAATCATTTTACTCCACTGAGTAGATAGTGAAAGGGAAGCAGCTAGGCATAAATTTTAATATTGGGGAAGGGGAAGTGGCACAGAATTTTTCCTATTAACTACTTTGACATTGTCTTGAGTGTTTGTGATTCTGTGTGTGCATTTGTGTGTGTGATCTTTCTCTTCCTTTCTCTTTTATCTCCATATTGACAGGAACCTGTGCCCTTCTAGACTGCAAAATGTTGAAATAGAGAGCAATCCATTTGAAACGGCTGATGTGAAGGATAATTGACTGACAGACTCAGAAACAACTAGGAGGAAAGAAAAAAGGAATACAGATGGTAAGTGAAAAGTGATTTGAGTGTTATTAACATAAAAAATTAATACATACTGATGACAAGAAGACCAATTTACTAAATACCAAGAAAAATACAAATTAGAGGTATCACTTTCTTGATTCCCTTTCAAGCCAGATCTACAACCAGACTCCAAATAGGCCTTATAGAAGCTGAGGGCAACTCTTATATTTAGAATATATAATTTTACTCTAGAAGTTAAGAATGACACTTTTTATGACTTCTTAAAAAATTCTATAAAATTTTTAAAATGATAAAAATCCTATAAAATTCTACAAAGTATGATGTAATACAAATATTGGATTAATAGTTTCATTAAAGTCTTTTCCTAAACTGTGTATAAACTTGCATATGTTTAGTACATGCAATTGATGCATTTTCCGTAAATGAACTAGGAAAATTTCAAAGACAGTTGTCACATAACATTAAAGTTTAGCCTCTATTATGCCAATTGAATAATGGACTAAAAAAGTCTTTAAAAAATAATAGTTTTTAGTAATATTTAACACTTGCTGACGGTATTTTAACAGAGCACTGTACAAAAAAGGTAATGTAAACAATGTTTTGAGCTTGCATTAAATGTAAATGATAAAGCAAGATAAAACAATTAGTGAACCAATGCTGTTGGTTTAATAAGTTCTTAATTTGGAAAGATGTGAACTTCACATTAAAAGTATATCCACTTTGGAGTATGATCTACAGTTATGGAATGATTGCTTAATTATAAAATTTTTAAAAGTTCAACCATAAATGATCTATATTTACTTTGAAAAGTTATATAATTATTTCAAAATTTCTGGAGCTGATAAAACATAGGGAATACTAAGATTTCTAACATTCAGATGGAAACACAACTTGTCTTCCAAATTGTGAAAAAATATGTACAGGGTAAACTGCACAGTCGTACTTGTCGATTTGTTTATTTGTTTATTCAATACTTTATTCATTTCATTGTGCTTTTTAACAGACCATTTGGTTAGCTGATTGAATTAGTTTATTTTGTCTGTTAGGAATATTCTGACTGCTTCGATTTGGATTTGGGCCAAAAATTTCCATGTATTACTTTATAATAGAGATCACATAAAAGAAAATGTGATATAATGAAGGGTCGTGAAGGAAATTAGTAGTCTGGATTTATCTGAATTATAAAATAAACTGACTTCATATTCACTTTTGGAATGTTTTTCTTCTTTTGTCCAAATTCCCTTCATTTGCTGAGAAACAAATATCATCAAACATCTATTCTGCTGTTCTTTTATTACTTTATATAAGTCAAATAGTCAACTCATTAAATATCTGTAATTTAAGACTGCAATATCTTTCCCTATTAAGAAAAAGTCAACTTTTAAGCATCTATTTTTTTTTTTTTTTTTCACGTAAAGCCAAAAGAAGCCTTTATTTTAGCTGGCCAGCAACGACCTCCTTACACCTAAAAGCGGTATCCTGGGAAATCGCCTTAAGCATCTATTGAGTGTGGAATTTGGGGAGCTCTAATGTGATAATTTGTAGCATATTTCATAGATGAAAATATAAAAGGAAAAAATAACATTTACTGAATGCCAGATATCATTGCCAGTTACTGAATATACATTTTTTTACATTTTATCATATTTAATGCTCAAAATAACACCCTGAACTGCAAATATTTTCATAAGTTTTATAATTTTTAAAATTTTGGATAATGAGATCTGAAAATTTTCTACTTGGGATGACTGTAAATTATCTGAGTACCCATTACAATAGATTCAAGTTCTATTAAGTCAGTTTTTCTACTGTAATACTATCCACTATGTACACAACTGTCTTATGATCCTCTTCACTTTGCTGTTTAGGAATAGGTATTGGGAAATTGGTACAAGAATGATGATATACTGTTATGGCAGGTAAAAAATGTCCTTCATGTCTGATCCAAAAGACTCATGTCTTCTACCAGCATGTGTGAAACTAGAAAAAGCTAACACTGAATTACAAGTAGAGTAACCTCTTAGATCCTTCATAGTTCTCCACAATGATTTAATTGGTAGCACGTGGAATAATGCTATGTTTTAAAATTGTCTACTTCTTAGAGTTAATGACATATGACATCTGATCTAAATTTCCTCATTTATAAAGTATAGAATCAATGGTATACATACTTTCTGAAGATCTTATCAAGGCTTAAGATTCCTATAGTGTGAAGTTGAACAGAACATGCTATTATCTCAATATTTTCACTTAAAATTAAATCTAGAGAGAAGCTTCACTTTACCTTCAATCATAATTTCCATTAATTTTTATAGGTCTGTTTTGACTGTATTTGCCAATATAGTCAGTTCATAATTTTCTCTGTTTTTGTCACTTGTGAAGTATCTTGAAAAAACCTCTTGAAGGAGAATTATTTGGTAAGACTGACTTCATAAATTTTAGGTAATAAAATCATTTTCATTTTTACTTTGTTTAGTAAAATCAGCAAACAAATTTCTTGCTTTATAGGAGAGAGAAACTCTGAAATGAACAAGACATTTCTGTCTTATAATTATGTATTATCTCCCTGTAGAAAAACAACTTGGAAAAACAAATCAAAATTTTAAGATTTTGTGATAGAATGGAATTAAACAATAGTAATGCCATTTTGTTGTCTACTAGCATCTGATTGAAAACCAAAAAACAAAAACCAAGACACCTATTCTTGACATGCAACTTGACCAAATTAAACCAATGGGAAAATTGGTTTAATTAATTTGCCAATATAGTCAGTTCACAATTTTCTCTCTTTTTGTGACTTGTGAAGTATCTTGAAAAAACCTATTGAAGGAGAATTATTTGGTAAGACTGACTTCATAAATTTTAGATAATAAAATCATTTCATTTTTACTTTCTTTAAAATTGGTTTAATTTAAGAAAATTAATTTAGCTTTGGACATAAGAACAAAATACTGCCTTTCGGAATATGAGAATAGCTGAGAATTTCTGAACAAGGGCATACTTCCTCTGGGCATTGCTTTGAATGGGCACTCAAAGATGGCTGGACATACAGTAGCTAATGCAGGCTTATGTAGAATGAGCTTGCAGACAAGGCCAATATACTGAGAGATAGCAATGTGGAAAAATGAAATCTCCAGAATCACCAGACTTCAATCTGTCACTCTGTGCTCAGCAGATAGCTTTTCTGAGCTCACATTTTATAGATTTCATTTTCCTTTTTCCCTGGTAGGATTTGAACATGCCGGTAAGATGGGGGTGAGTTGAGCACAAGACATGCAGCATGACACGGACACTCTTGTTTCTTATCACAGCTTTTTCCATTAATTTTCAGCCTAGTTTAATTTTTCCCCAAGGGAGAGAAAGGAAATCAGTTTTCTTAATGAATGTATAATCACTGATCTTTTCTTCCTTCTGACACCAGGTATAGAATTCTTTTAATATAATAGATTACAATGGAGTGTTCCTTTTCTCAGAGGTCCCTATGAGGTACAAGGAAAGAGCATTCAATGAAAGTGAAAGGGAACCAGTCTGTGGTACTGCAAAGTTGTAACAGCCACAAAAAGAATGCTCCATGTATCATATTTCTCTCTATATAATTTGTTACTATACTTTCTTATTATTTGTAGTCATTTAATCACTATTTCTATAAACCAGCCATGGTTTCATGCAATACTCTGTTTTATGAAATTTCTGATAGTTCTCATAGATTTTATCATGTTTTTTCCTTTTAACAAAGTATAATTACATTTATAGCAATCAGTCGAATGTATTGAGACTTGTATTTTTCAGACCCTCACTCTTAATGAACTTATAATCTGAGGGGTTTATTTTTGCACCTTAATATTTGCATTTATTGATATCCTAAAAGTACTTACATGTAAAAAATAATTTTCCCATTTCTTCTATGCCATGTGAATTGTTCAGTGGGAAATAATTTTTTCATAATCATAAAAGTGCTTCCAAAGATAGTTTTATGCTGTACCTTTGATAGGGTCTTTTGAAACATAATATTTTCCTGACCACATAGAATTTCCTGAAGCCATTTCACAAAAGGCTAAATGCTAGTTTTTATTTCACTTATTTGATACAATTTTTCACATTTATATCACAGATATTAATTTTCTTTCAGCAATTTTATTTTTCAACTTCAAATAGTCATGGAATTCAAGGTAATGTACACACCACGAATGGAGTTATTCTAAGTATAAATGTATTCCCCATCATGATACTCTGTGTTACTTTCTAAGATCATTTCAATCACTTCGGATAAGAATCATGAGTGACCCCTGCAATACAGACTCAGGATTTGGGTATGACAAAGAATCCAGTGGTCTATTAATTTTAAGGATGCCCATCAGAATATGAAACAGAATATGTTAAATATTGGAAATACTGGAAACCTATATGAAGGGCAGGTAAGACTCCAGCGGACTTAGAAAAATGTTCAATTTAGCTCTAGATCCCAGAAGCTGACACCATTATTAACATGGTTTATAAAGTACTGTCAGTGTAATGAGACTGTGTGCATAACAAGTATTAAACTTGGGTAGACACAACTGTCATTATTTACAATATAGCTATTATTTTTGTTGAAATTATATCGTACTTGAGAATCTTGAAAAACAATGGCTTGCATAAAATGGGAGACTATTATTATTATGAACATAAAAGAATATTGGAGGTGGGAAGTTCATTACTAGTATGGGTTGCCATGATATCTTCGGGGAGCGAGGCCCTTTCTAGTTTTTGCTGGATCTTACTTTTGGTGTGATTGTTATTGTTTTCAAGATAGCTATACTGTGCCCTGATTATCATTGCCTTCCCTGGGCAATAAGAAATAGGACAAAGATAGCAATAATGAAAAAATGAAAGATCATCGGCACTGATTCTGTTCTGCTGTTTAAATATTTTTCCTGAAAAGCCCACCTAAGAATTGTAAGAACCTTCACTTATATAAACCATGCCCTGTGATCATCACCACTCTGAGAGGCTGAGAGACAGTTTTTAAAGTTGCATCAAATAAAATCAGGGATCTGTCAGTAAGGGAAAAGTGAAGGACTATTAAGTAGGTCAAAGTAGCCTCTTCTGCAACTGTATTTTAGAAAACCCAAGAAATTTATAGAAATTTATAGAACACTATAAATTCTTGGAAGTAATGAGAATGGTTGATGTTTATGTTTAAAAAGCTTATATAAAATTTAAATGTATGCTTATATACCAGCTATACTCAGAAGTTGTGATGTGGAAATAGTACTGAAAACTGACAGACAAACCTTAAATACTTAAGAATTACTCTGAAAAAAATGTGTGGTGCTTATTTGAATTTTACACATTTTGTTGACCAATGTAAATTAAGATTATAATACCTAGAGATACATAGCATATTCTTGGATATAAATTACAATATTTTTAAAAAGTTAATTATTCCCAAATTAATTTATTGGTTTAATTTAAAGTCGATGAAATGTCAATATTTCCCTCTCTTCAACTTAATTCTTGAAATTATCTGAACAAATAATAAAGACAAAATATTAAGATGTTTAAAACTTGTAACAAGAATAGATTTCCTCTACCAGATGAAAGTATTATAGTAACAAAATATACAATTAAGAAATATTATAGCACTGAATGAGGATTAGAAGCCTGATCAATAGAGAACAAATAGTCACAAAACAGAGACAGATACATATATAAATTGTATATACATTAGTCAGGATATTCTATAGAAACAGACCCAAAGACTATACCTAGAATAACATTTATTATATGGTATTGGTTCATATAATTGGGGGGGCACAATAAGTTCTATGATCTCCATTTGCAAGCTGGAGACTCAGGAAAGCTGATTGTGTACTTAAAACACGTGAGAGCAACAGAGTTAATGGTATAGAGTCCAGTCTACTCTAATCAGAAGAATTATGTTCCAGCTTGACCAGTGAAGCAGAAAGAAAACTTAAGGTTCTTCTACCACTTTGTTCAATTCAGGTCCTCAATGGATTGCATGATGTCAGCCCACATTAGGAGGTGTTATTCTCTACAAAGTTCACTAATTATAGTAATTTCTTCTGGGATATTTTCACAGACACACTCAGAAACAAAGTTTAATCAGATATCTGGGCATCACATTCAACTTGCCACATAAAAATTAACTAAAATGGTATCCATTATATACTGTATGATAAGAACATCATTACAAACTATTAGAAATGAAGTTAACTTTTCAATGAATCCATGGGAATTTTGTTGTTGTTTGGTACTGGGATTTGAACACAGGGCACTTATTCACTGAGCCACATCCCTAGCCCATATATATATATATATACATATATATATATATATACACACACACACACAAATAATATAACATATATATTTACAAATATGTATAGTATATATACAAATTAATACATATAATATATAATAAATGTATATATAAATATATATATATATTTAGACATAAGGTTTTGCTAAATTGCTTAGGGTCTTGCTAAATTGCTGAGGCTGGCTTTGAACTTGCAATTATCCTGCCTCAGTCTCTCAAGCTGCTGGGATTACAGGTGTGTGCCACCATGGGATTACAGGTGTGCACCACAATGCCTGGTGGGAAAATGGTTTTAAAAACAACTGAAGTACATCATTGCTTTATCTAAAATACCCAAACATATTTAAGAGGGATTAAAGTGTATAAGTCAGGCATAGTGGCACATGCCTTTAATTATAGCTGCTCAGGAAGCTGATGCAGGAAAGTTTAAATTTATAAATACTCACGTAAACATAGACCATACATGACACCATTTGCAGTCAGCAGAAATAAGTGTAAATAAATATGAAGATGCAGTATTAAGTCACAACTGCATTAATTTAGCCACAGTGAAACTATACTTCTATGATAACTTCATAGCCACCTCTTGTTGCTCTTGTGGTGAGCCTGCATTAGGAGCATCTGCTTAAAATGCCATGTAACCCTAGTCATCTCTGAGTGAGCTGTTCTCCCTTCCAATAAATCGGGTATTAGAGTAAAAAAGTGATTTCTCATGGATTTCCATGTAATTTTCACTGTATATAATACATATAATGCACAAAGTATGTATTAATCAACAGTAAATATTATCCTAAAAGTTTCTAGTCAATAGCAGGTTGCTAGTAGCTAAATTTTGGGTGAGTCAAAAGTTACATATTAATATTCAACTGCTCAGGATCTGTGCCCCAACCAACCTGCATTGCTCAAGGGTTAAATGTATAACAGTGGTCCTACAAGACTATATCACCTGCCTGCCTACTGACATTGTAGATGTTATAGGCATCTATGTTTACATAAATTCATCCTATAATATCTGCACAACAATGAAATTGCCTAAGGACATTCATTTGAAAGTATGGACCTTATTTAAGCAATGTGTAACTGTATTAACATTGGACTTTGTACAAAAGCCTTATTCTCAATTTATTTTGGACTTATAATTGTCAGGTTTCATACTATCTTGATAGATTTTTCCAAGATGAACATAGGAATAATATATACACAATGTCATCACTGCAAGTAACATTAAGTGATGACTTAAATCTTAATATCTGGTAGATAAGCCTAGTAGCATTTGTCCTGATGCATCTATGAAACATAAGACATATATACTTGCTCATCTACTTTATAACTTCTTAAGTTTTGTTTTTGAAGTGTATTTCAGCTTAATACGCTTTATTGCTTTATTGCCATCTAATATATTTCCACAATTCTCATGTCCCTATTATTCTTAAATTGCCTCCTATATGTATATTGCATTTCAAAAACTACAAAATGTCTGCTAGCTATTTAGGAATCATTACATTTTGAAAAAGAAAACCACCTTTAAATCAGATTGAATATTCATGGATCTTTAAAAGGTCTGACCTTATTTAAACAAATGTTACCTTAACAGAACAATTGATCTCAAGGAGAATCAATCATGATAAAAATCAGTAAGTCTGGAAGAGAAGTTTTCTTTTTGGAAATGAACATGCAATGATGCCTTTGAATTCTAATAATCCACATGCCATTAAAGAAATGAAATAACTGTTGGTTACCACAGAACAGATATAGAAATGTATATGAGAGAATTGATTCAGTGATAATTAGTTTCTTGCTCCTTAACTTCATTATTATTATTCATGGGATAAATAGACCTTATATCACAAAGATTGTTCTAAATTCCATGAACCATTTTAATGTAATAATTGCCTTTATTCTTTGGGGGAAAATTCAATAAGATTTTTCTTCCCTCAAACAAATAATTGTTTTCTTTTGGTTAAGGAATCTAAATCTAAATTGATCACTTTGCTAGATACATCATCTCTGAACATATTAGGGAATGAAATACTTCTTTCAGATAAGGAAATTACTTGTTAACATGTATTAATTATCTGAGGCTTTTTCCCTATTATCAAAATGGTGGTAAAAATTCAGATTGTCCCTATAATCTTACCTGTTAAGTTGAGCTATGTCCATATAAACTGGTATATTTAAATAGCAATTATGTGGTGAAACATCATTTCCTTGTTCCATAGGTCTATCTTAAAACAATTTTTGCCAAATATTTTAAATTTAATATGTATTTTGTTATGCATTATTTTTTTCTCATTTTGAATATAATTCCTGCTCTTGAGAAAAATATCTGGCTTCTTCTTTAAAAGGGTGATATACAAATTACAACTGTGATTCACAGACTGTCAGAGTTTTGTAAAAAGGAATTTGAAATAGTTAAATAAGAGCCCTTCCTGATTTTTTTTTCTGGTATAAAGACTGAGACTGTGATCTTAATATAGTTGCTCAGGAAATACCATGGTGTCCCTGTTTTTGGCCAGTGTGGATGTGTTTTATGCTAGCTTGGATCTTGTATTTGTTTGCCAAGGCTACCATAACAATGCACCAAAGATTGCATGGCTTATACAACAGAAACTTATTGTCTCACAGTTATGGATGTTGGAAGTTTGGTCAATGTGCTAGATTTCTTCTGAAGACTCTCTCCTTGGTTTGTAGATAGGATTTTTTTTCTGTTTTGTCACATAGTTTTTCCTCTATGTCTGTCTGTGTTGTAATCTTATGTGAGAACAGCAAAACTGGATTAGGGTTCTCCTAATAACCTCGTTTAAACTAAATTATCTCTTTAAAGGTTTTATCATTCTATCATTTTCCAAGGTGCTATAGTTGAGAACTTCAATATATGAATTTTGGAGCTATACGATTCATGCCATTAAAGACTTCACATAAGAAATGACTCTACCAAAGGAATTTAAAACACCTCTGTTGTCATCACATTCAACAGAACTCTAATGATGATACAGACGCTGACCAGGTAGACAGAATATAGCTGGTAATCAACACAAACATAGAATAAGGAAGTTGTCTTTAAAGAGCTGCAACAATACCCTGTCATTCTTTTCAAACAGAGAAGCTGGAAGCCAGCATTTTCGATAACATATAGAAGTAAGGACACTGATCAGAATGGCTCTGCTAATGAAGGTATGGGTGCTGTTTTATTGATTGATTGATTGATTGTACCAGGTTGCCAAAATTGTCCCACAGGACCAAAAATGAAATATCAATTGGTTAATGCTCTGGTATTTCAAAGTGAGGTGCTATACACTTATGATAGGCATGCAAATGGAGAAGCCAAACTCAGCCATTCAATTTTTATTCACTATCGATCTCAATCTTAATCCCAAAGACTGAATTTGTGAATTATATTTCTTAGAAGAGGCTTGAACTTTTTTAAAAGGAGGTAGGGCAGTTTGTACTTCACATTGTGTCTAATGAAGTGAGATGGTCTTGACTGATGGTCTGCAGTTTGAAAATACGGTGGATTGGTATTAGATGCATATCTGAACATCTTCCCAGAGCATAATGTACCATGATACTAATGACAGCACCAGTTAAGCAAGACTTTCTAACATCAAGTCCTAGTTAAGAAAGGAGAGAAACATATCTAAAATGTAACTCAAAGTTCTAACTATTACATATAATGAGCATTTTAATCATGAAAATGAGATTAGGTTCATAGCTAAAAATGAGCAGACAACTTTTATTTTCTGAGTGTTTAAGGTAAGTTTTAAGGTCTGCCTTAAATCTTAAGTCAAAGATAAGTTTTAAGGTCCAGAAAAGAATCAGGCCTATATGATAAATTTGAATAGACATTTAGAAGGCAAGAATAAGATTGTTTTCAGAACGAGTCAGTAAGTCTCATTTGTTTAATCAAGCTTAAGTCAAATTAAATGCTTCTCAATTCCTCTTTGGAATTGGAGTACTATTCTCCAATTGTCTAGAAACCTGATGGGCTACAATATTTCAGAATGGTAAGTAAGCCCAAGATCCATGTTCCTCTGAATTTATCCTGTGGTATTTCTGATTTCTGTATATATTGGTTATGACTCTCATGTCTTGCTATGGTTGAGTGTAGGGCCTGGGTGCAAGAAGTTGGCTGGGATTTTGTTCCCAGGAAAAGCCACCACAGTTCATTGATGGCGAAGGACTGCACCACATGTATGCAAAGCTCCCACAAGAGAACTCTTCACTTAGGCTGCCAACCTGTATTCTGTAAATTTTAATAGCATATATCGTTATGGCTTGGATGTGAGGTGTCCCCCAAAAGCTCATGTGTGAGACAAGGCAAGACGATTTAGAGGAGAAACTATTGGATTATAATAGCTTTAACCCAATCAGTGAATTAATCCCCTGAAAGGGATTAACTAGTGGTAACTGAGGGCAGGTAGGGTGTGACTGGAGGAGGTGGGTCATTAAGGGTGTGCCTTTGGGGTATGTTTTGTATCTGGTGTGTGGAGTCGCTCTCCTCTGATTATCATGTGAGCTGCTTCTCTCCACCACACTCTTCTGCCATGATGTTCTATCTCATCTCAAGCCCCGAGGAATGGAACTGACTTCTATGGACTGAGACCTCTGAAACTGTGAGCCCTTAGATAAATTTTTCCTCTAAAATTGTTCTTGTCTGGTTTCATTCCTTTCAGTCACAGGAATGAAGAAAACTGACTAAAACATATGTAGACGTCTTCTTTGCACACCTTGTCATTTCTTATTATGATGATTCTAGAGAGCCCACCAAGATACATGCACTGCTGCCATTCATCCCAAACGATCAGACAGTTTCTACTTGGCTACCTTTCACTTCTCCTTCCTGGCTTCAGAGGCAGAGTCATGCCCACCCTTCCTCTCCAGTCCCATCCCTGTCCACTTATAAACATGGAGGGACACAGATGCAAAGGAATGGCCTGCTCTCTCTGTTCTCAACCATAACAATTTTTAAAGAATTAACACTTGATTTCTGTACTTTCAAATATTTTTAAAGTTTGCAAATATCTATCAGATCCTTCAAATAATAAACATTCACCTTCTTACAAAGTATAACCTATTTGTACAGGAACTGATGCCCTGAGAAATCCATAATAGATCATAATAGAGAAATTTTACCAATACCACATAAGGATCATCACATTTCCTTACTGGTAAATGGCAATGGATTTAAGAATTTTCTAAATATCATGGATGTACACAAACATTGGTGCATATACACACTAACATACATACATATTATTTAATAATATGCATATAATTTTATTCTTTTAAATTGCTTTTCTCATTACAAGATTTGAATTCATTCAGTTTAAGTCAATCTTTTTGTGATCCTCATAAAGTGCTAGGTTAAAAAAAAAATCCTGATCTAGGAAAAATTTCTGTTAGAATGAACATCTTAAATACCAAGTGGACAGATCCAGGTAAACAATATGCATTACAGAGCAACATCTGGAAGAGGTTTTATTCCACCTGGTGTCAACAATAGAGGATTACATTCTGTGCCTATAACTGTAGATTTTAAGCTAGAGAGCTTAACTATGACTGGTATATGAAGCAAGTATATTTATAAGAATATTAAGAGAGCTAGAGAATAGAAGGCTATCTCAATTTGCATCTCATTTGATGAATATAAATACTTTGAAGGGTGAGATGAATCTGCACTAAGACCTAATTGATTTGGATTGAACAAAAAATATTGGCCATGGATAGAATTGATGTGAGAAGTTAGGATCAGCACCAAACATAGAATACCCTGGTAAATCACATCTTTAAGCACTCATTAGTTCCTTTGATATTTGCATTTTACAAACTCAACATGAAAACCACAAGTAAAGAAAACAGGAACTAATTAAGCAAAGACAGTGTAAGCAATTTAGAAAGTAACTATTGGGATTTAAGTACCTGAATTGCATCTTGAATACTATGTGTACAATAGGATTTTCTTTATTTATGTTTTTATGGCTTTTAAAAAGGAAACAAAATGTTAAAGTTTAGAAAGAGAAAACATTGCAAAGTTTTCTGTCCTCCACATTACCACATATTTTCCAGAAGCAAAATAACAATCAGAACAATAAAACACATTTACCACATCTCAAAATTTCTTACATTTTAGACACTTAGAGAAAATGATAAGCAGGGAAAGTAGAAATATATTAGAAGTCTATATCTAAGAAAGGAAGTAGACAAAGAGAACAATATTCTTGAAACATTGCATACCACCGTCACATTTCTTTTCTTTATTGAAAAGATTTTGTGCCCTGAGAAGCTCTTAGTAAATTCATCACATTGTGTTTGCGATGGCAACAGCAGAACAGCGGTGGTGTGATCGCATTTTGACAGACTTCAGTATCACACAAAACGCATTAACACAAGACCCTTGGTCTATGGCGGCAGACTTTGGTGTAGCAGACAACACTAATCAATCAGAATTTGAGTTCCCTTTATTCTGACAAGCCTTCTTAATATAAGCCATCAAAAGTAGTTTAAAACTTGTTAGTCCTCCTGTCCTGTTTTTAATAGAACAGGTACATGGCTCGGCTGCT
>JAJEJO010000420.1:656709-708893 GCA_020662805.1 Glaucomys volans
AAAAAAAAAAAAAAAAAAAAGAATTGTTAAAAAGGCAAGGGACTTGGAGAAAGGAAGATTGGATTTAGGAATCAGCAAACCTGATTTCTAATCTTTAGGCGATACAGCTGGGCAAGTTCTTGAGCCTTGCCAAGCTTTGTTTTATGTGTTCAGAAAATGGAATGTTGACTGAACGATTTCCAAGATTCCTTAAAAAAACTCATGATTTCCAGGCTTGGTGGGACACGCCTATGATCCCAGCTATTTGAGAGGCTGAAGCAGGAGGATGACAAGTTTGAGGCCAGCCTGTCTTAAAAAAAACAAAGGACTGGAATGGCTCCCTGAATTCAATCCCCACTGCAAACAAATGAAGAAAATGATGATTTGTTGGTGATTTTAAAATGTTAGGAAAAATTCAAATTCATGCTTTACAATCTCAGAGGAAAATAAAATTATCTTCTCTTTAAATGGTTGGAAATTATAATTGCAATACAAATGGCCAGAACCTATTTATTTGTTTCCAGCTTATTTGTCTAACTCCCAGATTGATATTTGTTTAGATCAGCTTCTAAAATAAAATATTAACTATCATTAAAATAACCATCAGATATTTACTAAGTAGTCACTTGGCTATGAAATGAATGAGTGTGGAGTTAACAGCAAATTCTTCCCATAGACTAGCGACTTTTCAAGAGACTTTGTAAATATTTATTGAACTTCTACTCTGGGCAAAAAGCTGTTTTAGGTTTTAATTATACAGTGATAAACAAGGCAAGATATTTGTTCTAACTGATCTTACATCCTAGGGCGGATGATAAAAATAGATTAGTTTTTAGGAAATAGATAAGGGAGTAAGATGACTTCACATGGAGATAAGTTTTGTGAATAAAGTAAAATAGGCTATATGCAGTAAGAGTAGTTATTTCTATTAGTTTCTAATTTTATTTATTGTACTGAAATTGACTTCTTTACTATGTGATTAACAGTTTCCTGTTTAAAAAAAAATTGTTTAATCCTGGATAAACAGATTCCTACGCTCACATATTTTCCAAAGTGCATTTAAGCCCAAAGGATATAATATAATATATCTTGGTTGTTTTTCCTGTCCTACACTATTTCCACTTACACCTAAAGTAATAATTTAAGATATAAAAATTGATCTCTAGGGCAAATTCTGTATATAAATTGTATCACAGTACCATGTGGTGAAATTTACTACCATGCACTGGGAAATGAAATAGTTAACATATTATCAAGAGAACTGATTAATATGAAGTTAATGTGGTTCTTTCCTACCTCTAAAGACCTACTTTATGCAGATGAGGGTAGTTTTGAGGTAATACTGTTACTCTAATTTTTAATTATTTGTTTTCTTTATTTATGTCCTTCATTTGGAGATGGAGTACCTAGTTTCAAAAGATAAGAAGAAGGAGAGAGAAGAACAGAGGAGAGAGAGAGTGTTGACAGAGAGAGAGAGAGAGAGAGAAAGAGAGAGAGAGAGGGAGAGAAAAGGAAAGATTTTATGAGAAAACAGTAAAAATTATTGAAGTGTTACAAAATAAGCTATAATTACATGGAGAGGGAAGACTACATGGTAAGCCCCAGGTTAAATATAGTCCTTTAATGGCCACTGAAGGATCCTTGCTTTTCTCTGTGATAATTGCTGAAGCAAATAGCCTAGGCTGTCTGCCGTTCCTTATGTCATTTTCTGTGTAGGAATGAACTTTCCCAGGCTCTATACTGTCCTGTAAGCTCCACGTGCTTTGTTAGACTCCAAAATCTCTAGCTGTTCTGGAAAAGTATGGGTTCAACCATGTACAAGAGCCCGAGAAAAACTCAGCCCTCAGCTATTATAGCTGGAGGGAAATAAGAACTAGCCACAACTTAAAAGAGCTTAGAAGCAGATTTTTTTTTCCTAGCCAAGCCTCCAGATGAAAACACAGCCTGGTCAAGACTTTGTAGCCATGTGAGACCCTGCATGAAGGATCTAGCTAAACTGTGCCCATATTCCTGATCACCATATATCCTGGGGCAAAAATTGCATGTTGTTTTCAGTTGCGTAGCATTTTGTGTGGTAGCGTAACCCAGAGTTAGGCAGTTGGGTTCTTCGTCTTGCAAATTTGAGGAATGAAATCCAGGAATACAAGGAGAGCAAAATAACAGAATTTATTAGAGTAACAGAAAGGAAAGCAGAGCTCCTGAAGGGGAGGGTCCCCAAAAGAGGCCAAAAGAGGGATGCCCCCCGGGGGTTTGTTACCTAGGGGTTTTTAAAGGCCTATCTGATGGCCCAGCACAGGTGATTAGTGGGGTGAGAGATGTTAGCACGGAACAATTAGCTCTTTAAACTCTGAGTTTAATAATTCAATCAGAAATGCATAATTTCAATCCTTTATTTACATAAAGCTTGTGGTTCGACGCATTTGTTGGGGAAAAAAAGCACTTCAGGTAGGGTTCTACCCTGAGGTCCACCATTGATAGTAGCAAGGGTAACTAAGGAAGGGCTGCTGTGGTTGAAGATGTAAGGAACAGAAACAGGTATTCTAACTCAGAAGAGTGGTTAAAGCTGACAGGAAGTAGCAAGTCACAGGATGTCCTCCAGACCTGATTCTCCTTTCAGGGTGGCATGAGATCCCTCTCTACCACTTTCCTTCTCCAAGGCCCTTATCCTGGCTGCCTATGGCAGATCTATCTTCCTGCTTCATTAGTCCCTCCTTATATGCAAAGGATATGTTCCCAGACCCTCCGTGAATGCCTGACCATAGACAGCACCAAACCATGCTTACATACACACACACTTTTCTATATATATACACCCAAATAATTTTATGAGTTAAACACAGTCAGATATTAACAATAACTACTAGTAACATAGAACAATTAGAACACTGTATCATAAAAAAAAATGTGAAAGTGGTCCCTGTCTCAAAAATATCTTGTTGAACTGTACTAGAACACAAACACTGATACTGTGACAATTGATCTGATACACAGGGCAGCTACTAAGTGACTAATGGGTGAGTAATATATACAGTGTGGATTAGCTCAGGGAATGGATGACTCATATCCCAGGCAGGACAGAACAAAAATGCAATGAGATTCCATCACACTATTCAGAATGGTATGAATTTAAAATTTAGGAACTTACTTCTAGAATTTTCTATTGAATATTTTTGGACCACAGCTGACCATGGGTAATTTAAAACTATGGAAAGCAAAATGTGGAAAAGGGAAAGCTACTGTAGTAATCTGTTTTGCAGCAATAGAAAACCAATATCATCTAAAAACTTTCATTCAATTAGTATTTGTGATGTATTTTCGGTATGCAGGGAAGTACCCTGAAAGCTACAGAAGCCCCACATATCAGTTGTCTTCTAGAATCTGCCTTCAAGAAAATTACACTTGCAGTAACAGGATCACATTGGGATCGCAGTGCACTTTGTCTTTGTTTGAGACTTCCTTAGTTAATCTAACCTTGACAGCCAGGAAACAGTTGTCATTTTCTGAATTCTGACATGGATTGATTTTATACATTTTATTTCAGAAGTTATATTTTAGATTATATGAAAACATGATGCTCAAATTGGATAGAGATTTTTATGATAACAAAGTTTGGTTGCATTTGAACATTAGCTTCTAGATTACAGCCTTTATGGTATCACTTAAATTCTCTTTAAAAATGTCTCATTGTTTATTGCTATGATAGAATAAGTGCTACTGTCCTCTTAGAATAACATTGTTTCTAAATTGAGGGGGTAAAAAAAGATAAAATTCAAGAATAATTTACTTGAATTTATATTTGAAAGAATGTTCTTTCCAGTCATGGAGATCTTGGGGTAAAAAAGATTTCTAAGTGAAATTTGAAGGCAAAGACTATTAAATAAGTATGCTCCTACCTTGGGTAAAATTTGTGCTTCTTAATCACTACAGGATCTTCAATATTGACTTTCACTTAAATTTGTTTGCATGCTATATAACTCAATTAGGCCTTAGATGTCTTTATTATGTTGTAGAGCAATTCAATATAAATTCCAGAGGAAATCATGAATTTCTTTCTTGAAGTGACTTTTGGTCTTGGACTTTCAAGCAAGAATTTTACAGAACATTTGCTTATATTTTATTAACCTCAAAATAAATAGTTCCTAAAGGACATACCCCATGCTTTTGGCCCTTTTCGACACCATTAAACATTAATATGCCCAAATTATTTACAAATGTTGCATACTAATATCAAAAGTAGAAAAAAGGCAAATTATCATGTTATCAAAAAGGTGAAAATTCTGAAGTGAAATTATACAATCAAGGAAACATTAAATACAATATCTTAGAATAATTGAGCCTGAGATTAATTAAACAGAATAGCATATATACTTTTCTCCCTCCTTAAAATTTTTATTTTTCTGTCAACTCCTACCTTGTATATTTTAACAATAGACAGAACAATTTTTAAAAAAAAAACTTTGAGTGCATTTCACTTCAGTGAAAAATAAATATGCTTCCTTTAATCTTAACCTCTGAGAAAACTTTCTTTCAACATCCTCACGTAATTTGCATTAAAAATTGATAGCAAAAAATAGAAATAAAAGTTTTTTTCTCTAGAAAACAAAGTAAACTGTTAGAAAGATTTGAAATAATATGTAATTTTGTTTGTTCTATCTTGCAAAACTTAAAGCAAAAAAGAAGTATTCTTTGATAAGAACATGAACTACCCCCTCCACCCCCAGGCTGTCACTGCTACTAGAAGTGTCTGCTAGCCCTATTTTCTCTGTCAATGGGATCTGTTCAACAAAAGTGTAATTTCCCTAGTAACACTTTTGGAGAGCTATTTGAATCAACAACTCCAAGCTTACAAATCTCAGGATTGCAGTCCATGGGTACAAACATCTACTATTCAAAGATTTCATTTACAATCCTCTCTCCTACTAGTGGTGTCTGTAGTGCCTGCTAAGGTACCCACACTACATGAAATAATGTTAATGAAGAAGGAATTGACAGCCTTTCCCTTTCAGTTTATCTGCATTTGGAAGACCCCTTCTTTGTATATCTGAGTACACAAGAAATAAGATAGTTTGGAAGCTATCTGCATTTCATCTTCCTTTGGAATTTTTATTCTTCGCTTCTTTACCTTCTTTTATCATTATGGAAGATTCTCTCTGGGTGCCTGAGTTACTGTGTTTTGCTACTTTAATCAATAAGGTCCTTTATTTGAAAAAAGAATAGCACTACAGTGTTGTCAATAATGAATGGTTATTGCAAGTAAAGGCTCAGAGAAAATAATTAAGAAATGGAAATCTCTTAAGAAACTGTTGCAAACCAATTGTAGATGTAATCTATTTATGCAAATGATGGGCTTACATTGTATAGCACCTTTCAACCAAATAGATTACTAGGTACTTTAACAAATGTGACTATTATACTCAGGAATGCACAGTGTATTCTTTCCTTTCTCTGAAGTTGTTTTCGTGATGAAATATTACATCTGCTTAATACCCCTTGGTATGGATTATTTGGACAAGAAATATAAAAGAATGAATGATCCATTTGAGACAATTAAATTACATGAGAGTGGTTCATTAGAGAGCACATCTCCAAAATGTTGGGATCTGTGGAAGCTGTAACTAGGTGTATGCACAAAAAAATAGCTGTTTTCCTTGGGGTTTCTTTTCCTCTTTTATAACCATTAACTGACAAATTTACCTACTACCACAACCTCACCTTTTCTTTGTCTCATACAAAATCCTCTTTATGCATTCTCCATTAAAATAGGAGAATTTTATTTAATATGGTTATTATAATTTTCTTTTCAACAAACACAGTTGTTTCTAGCTTTATTTTTGAACTCTAGACCTTATATTTTATAAAATTCAGCTTTTCTAAAATTCTGCATTGGTCCTCCATTCTCCCTACTATTAGTAAACTCTCCTTTTTTACCCATTTCCATAAAGAAATTCATCATGGATTTTTAAATTTTCATCAAATATAGAAATTAACAAAGAGTCAGCGTGGTCAACCAAGATGAGTTTATAATTTAAACTAACATTACAGTGTCTTGTGGCTGTGTGGACATGGATTGATTCCAAGTGGGACTGGGAGAATAAACTGAAAATATGTGAAAGACGTGTGATATTCAGAAGAGGATCTGTTTTAGACAGTAGAAGAAAACATTAAAATTAAGTGCTACCTATGTGAAAAGAATGTTAATACAAGGGAAATTAATAAAATGTGCTCTGGAATACCAGTCAATGAAGTGTGGTAGCTAACTGGATTCTTAAAAATTGACCCCAGGATTACTCCTGATTGAGTATTGTCAGGGAGAGAGTGTGGAGTCATGCAGAAACTCAGTCACTGAGGACTGACAATATTCCAGGCCCTGTGATACAAAAAGGAACAAAGCACATGTTTTGCTTTTCAATAATTGGTGCATTGGAGTTGTTAAAGAGCAAAAAATATTCATGTGTGAACTGAAGTTCTCTGAACAAGTTGCAAGTGTATTAAAGATTCTGCAGACTGCTTGACCTTGGCTAACAGGAACATCATGATTATGGAGAAATGGAATGTTGTAAGTCAAGAACAAAAATTATCTTGGCCTATCCCAGGCTTTTTAACAGCCATTTAACTTAAATAGCTGTATGTGGCCTAACATTCTTGGAATATTATGTAGATTTCTTGGAATGTATCACTAAGCATAGCAGCCCTTTTAGCCTCTACAACCTTAAAGTTAAGAATTCTGTAACGTTTGAAACTTATAAAACAAACTTCCTCACCATGATGGTAGTCCACCTACCTCATCCTCCCACCAATTCAATCGCAAATTTATTGATTTATGATGATTTTGGTATTTGTTTGCTTATTGTGGTCATTAGCCATTGAACCCAGGGCTTCATGCATGCTAGGCAAGCACTCTACCACCAAGTTAAACCCCAGCCCTGACTTTTATGCTGTTGTTATTCTGTAACTACAAGAGTTCGTGGAACCTCTTCCACAGTGGAACATGTCATTCAAGGTAATCTGTGTTGCTAGATTATGGTCACATTATTGGCTCAGAATAAACTATGTTTTTATTTTAGGAGAAGAGTTGTTATTTTATATTGAGATATTTCTAGTTAAATTCGGTGAGGCTGACTTTAATCAAAGGTGAGGGGAACATAATTATAGGCACAGGGACCACTGCAATGAAGTCTTTCAGTAGGGAAATGATAGTGAACTCATTCCGACTCTCACAAGGACAAGTGGGGAAATATAACCAAGGAATAGGATAGGGGAGGGGTGTGGATGGAAATTACCAAGGATAAGGACTTTCTGGCTAAAGGATCTAATTTGATTATGTGAAATCAAACCAGGATGGAGAATCAAAGGTGGTCAGACAAAGGGACTTGGCAGGATTCTTGTTTAAACTGGATTCTACCAAGACAGAGAGGGAAGTCCAAGGTTGGATCCAGTTAAGCAGAGGACTCTGAGCAGCCTTACTAATGTTTAGGTCAAAGGAGAGAGTCTCTGTCAAAGTTTATATAGCTAATTGCAATGATAAAGAAAAGGAAGAATAATTCTTTATGGTTTGCTTTAACACAGAATAAAAGCCTATTACTGAGGATTAGACAAGGAGAGGAAAAGAGTATTATCATTTTTCAGGCTAATCTATAGATTGTGACTTTAAATATATTTTGATAGTAAGGCAGACATATCTTTACTTCTGATCTTGGGACCTTCTGTAAGGCAGAGCAATAAATGAAATTCTCTCCAGGCAGGTACATGCCTATTTTATATCTTTCTGACTTTAACAATTAATTGGCTCTTAAAACATGGCATTGGATACGTCTCCTTACCAGAGTGGTTGAAAGGGATGATTTAAGGATAACTTGAAATTACAAAAGCTTTCACAAATTAAGTTAATTCTCCCTTGCAATAGCCTTTCTAGACAGAAAAATATTGCCCTCCTATAAATGGCAGTTAAAATTGAGATGAAGTTAAAATAAATAAGTTAACATAGAAAAAAAAATCAGGATTATTAGCTTTATATTAGGTTTGTGGCCAGATGTCAAAGTTTCTTCCCTGTCAGTACTCATGTCCTTCAGAGTTATGGCTTTCTTAGTTTCCGTACTTTGTGTATGGTCACCATCATCATCTTCAACTTCAACAGCATTAGGATTTCACACTGAAATATTCCAGATTCTACCAGTTTACGGTAAATAGGCTACTTCTAAAGAGTTGCAGTTCAGGCTTTTTCTCTTCTGGTCCATCTGTGAAAACACATATTAAAAAGAGTGGAGTAGGAGACAAAAGAACAATCTTCACTTTAAGATTACTTCTAACTTGAGAAGTAGAAAATAAAAGAGCTTCTTGTTGAACTCTGCACTTTCTTTTCTTTCCTTAAAAAATTCCCAGCTGGGCACAAGGATGCATCCAGTGGCTTAAGAGGCTGAGGCAGGAAGATCGAAAGTTCAAAAAGTCAGCCTCAGCCAAAAGCAAGGCACTAAACAGGGTCAGTGAGACCCTGTCTCTAAATAAAATACAAAATAGAGCTGGGGATGTGACTCACTGTTGAGTTCCCCTGAGTTCAGTCCCTGGTACCAATAAATAAATAAATAAATAAATAAATATTCCATTAGCTTCAATTATGGATTTATTTTCCCATATCGTTTTGTGTAAGCTACGTCAGGATTTGTCCTGAGCACTCTGCAATGCTTCTAGTTTGTCATCCTTTTATTTAAACTCCATTAAAAGGGGAGATTTTTATATGAAAGTTTTATTATGTAATCTCATTGTGTTAGCTTTTTCCTTCCTCGTTATTTTCTTTGAACACTAAAGTTCAAGTAATTTTAAAAGACCCTGTTTTTGTATTTTTACTTTAAGAATCTTGTATGTGCTTCCTGGGAAGAATTGGGAGGACAAATTATTTGCTTGGGTTGGTTATTACAGAAACAGTACTGAGAAGGACAATGTTTATTTTCCACACAGATCAAAAGTTACAATGTTGAATTTAACCTATGGTCCTGGAAGACGGAAGGTTAAAGAGATTCCCCAACCATTGTAAATTTTAGAAAAGGGTTTCCAGCAAAGAACCATTTCTCTGCATGTGGCTCAGACAAGACTTAAGGATGCCTCACATTTTTAACCTATGACAAGGCCAGAAAGAACCTTCAAATTTCCATTTTTTTTTTTCTGTCTCATAAATGATTAGCTGAACTGCTTGTCTCCACTAATCAATGGGAACAAAATGCTTGTTAACCAACTTTGGTTAAAATTTCTTCCTTCCCCCAGGCATTTAAAATTGACAGAACCTCAGCCTGAACCAGCAAACAATCACTCCTTAAGAGCCTCTCCCAAGAACAGGCTGGCCTCAGGGTAAAACATTTTCAGATCTACTACCTTTCTTTCATCCAACTTGCTCCTATATTGTAGCCTTATTTACCCCATCTTATGAAAGAAAAGCCCTTTTCTGTCTAACCTTTGAGAGGTTTGCAGATCTCCTGGTCAGAAATTAATCTCTGTTGCAGCAGTTCTGGAACACGCGCATTACAACAGTCTCTTGTGCACTCTTGCAAGCATTTTTTAAAATAAACTCTTTTCTTACCAATATCCAGAGATGTTTTTTGTTTGACATCTGTGGAGTTTTTTAATGATGGTGTAATATTCAGTTAATGCCCTTAATATGGCAGGTTATATTAAAGTAACTGAAGTATCAGCAGAAATTTATTATCATAAGAATTAATAAGGGCTGCACCAATTATCAATTCGTTATATTAAAGTTCCAAATCTACACTTTTTACCTTGCTTTGTTATGTTGGAGATGTGGTCTGTAAACTCCTTTGCCACCTGGCCAAATGCTAATCAATAGAGAGAGCACTGAAAGTTCTGCAAAGTGATAGTGAAGTCATGCCTCCCTTAGTGACGTTTTGGTACATGACAGTCTCTATGTATGATGGTGGTCCCACAAGATTAAAGTGGAGCTGAAAAATTCCTATTGCCTGGAGACTTCATATCTTTCACAAACAACACTGGAGTGTAATTCATTACATGTTTGTGGTGAAGCTGGGTAAACAAATCTGCATTGTGGTCACATAGAAATATCACCTATAAAACTATGTTTAGTACATAGTACTTGCCAATGTTGATAAATGTTACTGATTTATGTATTTACTATATTTTTATTGTATTTTAGAGTATGTTCCTACTTATAAAAGTGTTTGCTGTAAAACAGCATGTCTAACTATGCTAACAGTCTCATATATATAGTCTGTGTCTTCTGTTGTCTGCATCATTTTCTCTTGTGCCTGAACCTCCTGTGGTGTAGGAGCAATAGGTCATACCATACATATATAGAGCATGCAGCCCAGGCATGGGGTGGGCTATGCTGTCTGAGTTTGTGGTGGTATTCTCTCTGATGTTTACCCAAAGAGAAAGTTGCTCATTTCTCAGAAGTATTCCTGTCATTAAGGGGTATATGACTATAGTAGGAAGACTCTACCCTTTTAGGTTCACGTTCTCCGTATTTATTATTCCGTCTGAGGGTCCAGGGGCCTGAGCTGGACGAGCTCCAGCTGTGCCCTCAGGCCACGTCCTTCTCTCCAGCAGCCCTTCTGAAAGCTGCCGCTAGCCCACATCCCAACAGCTGGTTGTTCTACATGCTGTTGTCAGTCTAAGACCTATGACAGGTTTCTTCACTGGCAGGCTGCTAGTCCCTTTGGTTTTGTGGAAGACTGAATCTTGCCTTTGCTAGGTGGTGGTCTCTCCTAGATCTCATTTCCTTATTATTTCTTTTCCTCATCCTGGAGGAGGTAGCTACCAATTTGTCCCTGGTACTTGCAGACCCTTGAAGTCTACTTTTATTACTTTAAGTTTTTATTGGAGTGTTATTATTTATATTGAAACTCCTTTTTGCAAATAACTAGGGTAATTTCTGTCTCCCAAGTTTTGGCGGGTGGGGGGGGGCGGCGGGCATTAAGGCTTGAATCCATAGGTGCTTGGCTAACATCCCCAGCTCTCTCTTTTTTTTTTTTTTTTTGTGGGTGCTAGGGATTGAACCCAGGGCCTGTGCTTGTGAGGCAGGCACTCTTCCAACTGAGCTACATCCGCAACCCTTTCCCAGTTCTTTTTAAATTTTGATTTTGAATTTTCTTTTTTTCTTTTTTTTTTTTGCACTAGGTATTGAGCCCAGAGGAACTTTATCACTAAGCCACATTCTCAGCCCTTTTTATTTATTTATTTTTTTATTGTCAGGCAGGTTCTAAGTTGCTTAGGGACTTGCTAAATTGCTGAGGCTGGCCTTGAACTTGTGATTCTCTTGCCTCAGCCTCCTGAGTTGCTGGGATTCTAGGTGTGGGCCAGAGTGCCTGGTGAACTTTCATGATTGACATAATAAGTGAAGAATAAAAATTTCTACATTTCTTGTCCTCAATTTTCAATATTAGTGGAGTCTAGTCTTAATATTTCCTTGGAAAAACATACATTTATTAAATTATATGAAAAACTGTTCAGTCTAGAAATCTAGGAGTCACTATTGACCATTCTTTCTCTTTCCTGCATTCAATTTATCCTCAAGTTCTGTAAATTTCACCTCTAAATGTAATCCAAATCTGCATAATTTCCCCAGTATCTACTCTAGTACATTTTATTAACCATAGGCTTATAAGTGGTTCTCCTGCTGGTATTATTTCAGTCAGTCTACACCACAGATAGTTTGACCTTTTAGAAGGACAAATTGAATCATATTACTTACCTGAATAAAACATTTACAATGGCAAAGTACAGAGAAGTGTGACAAAATCATGTTTGAAAACTGAAGAATATCATGTGCTTATGTTAACAGTTATTTAATGTCTGCCTCTCGACTAGACCGAAAACCATCTAGCTTTGTGAACCATTTGAGTCCTAATACTTAGAGCACTTCCAGGCATTTAGGGTGTGTTCATTAAATATCAGTTGGATAAATTAAAAAGTCCAATATTTCTTAGTACTTAGTGTTAAGATTCAAGATCGTGATTTTCAAAGGGAGGGAAAACGGTGGCTGTTTTCAAGTATATCACTACCATGCTGCTGTGGTTGACCTTGAATAACAGAGCTAACCTAACCAAACAAATACTGCTGAGCCAGGGATTAGAGAACCAAGAAAAGAGAGTCTCAAAAGAAAGTATTGTTTTATTTTTTTTTTTCTCAAAGTGATCAGTATCCAAGCTTTGTATACATGGTCCTTAGGAGACCTTTTTTCCCCTGTATTTTCTCAACAAAGCCTGCAGACTATGACTGTAAACCTCAGAGACAAGCCACATGTCACATGGTGTATAAGCGTTGGAACATGCAGTTTTGCTTTATAATTTTAATTTTGAGCATTTGTTTTCACATTAAATCAATAGTCAAAACCACTGTACTGCTTTATCTTTTTATCAGTTGTATTCAGGATTGAAGGAAAAATTGTAGATAATGTGCTTTATTTGTGTGTTAGGCCCAATCGTTTCAAAGGCAACTTCCAAGTCTCCTCTAACACATGTCTTCTATGAATGTCTGATGTGTTAATTATACAAGCCCTGACTGTGCATGTTCACTTCAGGATATAACATATTCAACTAAAGTGAAATAGTGAATATTTACTGATGAGTAAATAGGAAGAGGTGGGGCTTTATTTCCATGGTAAATTTTCTTTTATTTGGCTGGGATAGAAGAAATTTTCAATAAGGTTGCTACACACACCAAGTTGGTACAGAAAACTTATATCTGATGCCTTTTTGTAGGATATTTGTTGGCACTAAAGAGTGTAGAAACTTGTGACATCAAAGGAATTTCAGATCTTGATGAAGAAAGCTCAGGAAGTGGACTTCAGCTCTGGAAATAGCAGCAAGCACAGGTCATTAAAGTGGAAACAGACTTATATGACACCCTAAGAATATGTATTTATTTATTCATTAAAAAATTCTTTCTTAGGCATTTGCAATATCTCACAATAAAAACAAAACAAGAAACAAATAAATAAAGATAAAAATAAGACAGAAATCCCTGCTTTTTGTAAGATAAAGTTCCTTACTATTTTTAAAATGGTTTAAATAAGGGCAATGATATTTGAGTTATTACTAGGTTAACTTGGATCAGAGAAAGTTATCAGCTAAAAGATGCATGACCTCATGGAGGACGCCCAGAGAAAGGCTGGAACCAAGAAGTATTGAGAGGTGCCTTGATAAACTACAGATAGGAAGTCAATATTAAAAACACTTAAGCTCATCATTCATGGAAGAATTAGGCACATTTAAGTGGTTAAAAATCAAATAGATTTGAAAGGAGCCTGAGAAGGTAATCTTGACACATCATTTTTGAAGATTGGTTTTAGTGTGATATGTATGCTTAAATATCAATATGTAAATATATAACTAGGACTCTAAGAGTGAAGCCAGAATTAAAGACAGGCAGTTAGGATAAAGAGGTAATTGGGTCGAATTGAGGAAATGGAGGCAGTTTGGATCCTGGAAGTTGGAGACTGCTCCTGGGAGACTGGAATGTCAGTGTCTCCAGAGGTCATTGATTACTAAAATTACCTGCCTATACTACCCCTCCCCAAAGGTTGCAGACAGGGAGTTGTTAATTAATGCCCCCTGAGCTGCTACCTGCCTGGATCACTGCATTTGGCCCTTCCTCCTGTACATCTGCTTCCCAACTTTTGGCCATCCCACCAGCATCTCCTGGGCCTAGTCCCATAGGCAGGAAAAGTGGTGGGGCAGGAGAACAAAGGAAACTTTAGTCTATAAAAGAGGCAGGGCATTTTCACTCCTTGGGTTACCAGAATACCTGCCATGGCCCCCCTCTTCCTTCCAGGAGAAGTCTGTGTTACTCCCTTTAAATAAAACCTACTTAATATGCACGCCGAGGTATGCTTCTCTAATGTTCAAACTTTAACATTTGAGGAAGCAGAACTTGTCACCCAGTAACCGGTGGTATCAAGAAGAGGCATAAGGAATGTGACATTCCTGAAAGGGAAACCAGGCAGGACATTAACAGGAGAATCCTGGGCCAAATGAGCATTTAATACTAAGTGATTAAAACAACAACATTGAAAAATCAGCATTTAATATATTGGCCCAAAATGGAAGAGAGAATGCAGACAGACAGGCAAGTGAGCAAGCATACTTGGGAGAAGAAAAGGGACAACTTAAGAAAATTAAAATGATAAAAACTGCAAAGCCTGGTTGAAAGAGCACAGAAACAAAGGAAAAATAGAACACTAAGGGAGTAACACATTATAGCTAAAATATAATTGTCAAAACATAATTTTGTGGCTGTTGAAGTAGTAGAAGCTACTCAAGGTATGGAAAGAGGCAATGTTGCTGAAAACATAATTTGGGGTCATAGTGCTTGTGCCTATAGTTCACACTAAGACAACCTAACAAGACTTTCTTTCTCTCTGCATTTTTCTTCTTTTAATTTTTTTTTATTCTAATTTTGAAACAGGGTCTTATTGAATTGCCCAGGCTGTCCCCAAACTTGAGATCCTCCTGCTTCAGCTTCCTGAGTAGCTGGGATTACTGGCATGTCCTGTCCATGCTGGGCAAAAAGGGCAATTTTTAAGGGGCCTTTATAATCCTTATCATTTCTGGAATTTCAGGATGCATATATCAGAAGGATCAAATATAAATTTGTTTGAAGATTCTGATTTTCTAGTTAAATAAATAAAATACATGATTGAGAAGAACTTTATTAGTAGGAAACTGGGCTAAGTGATTTGTAGAGCAAGAAAAAATAGTAAGTGGGTTAAAACACCAGAAGAGGAAGCAGGACCTTCATTTAAGACTGGGACTGTGGGCACTGCTGTTGCACATTTGGGTGTCTGACATGAAAATGTGTCATCACAGATGTCACATTCTAGGAAAGGAGGCACATTCCCCCCACCAATGCTGAGAGATGGTAAACATGGTGACATAGTTGACCAGTTCTTTTATCAACTGATCCTAACCACACAGGTTCTGAGCTCCAGCAGTTTACAAGGGTAACTGGCATCCACTGAGGTGTAACCAGAGAGATTGCTTTCTTATATTATCATAGTATCTTGCTGGTCTAAATTGTCCATCAGAAAATAGGACTTTTAGGTAACATTACTATGGAAATGAGCAAAGCTAAAAGTATAATATTATTTGCAAACACTTGGAAATATCTTGTGCTTTCTAAATTTTATGGGTAGAGGGCTGATATGGCAATGACAGAACATGTTTGAGCAATTGCTTAATGTTCTCTAAGTCCAATAACACATACAGTAACTATGATAATAATGATTTTATTGATCTTAATATGTGTCAGGTACTGTTATTTCAAGGTTTTCATTTATGATTTAAAGTATAATAGATGTAGGTTTCAATTAATTCAACTTTAAAAGAACTTTGTTCATTCCAAGGAAAACCAGTTTAGGGAAGAATTGCCTGGTATTCCATGGGATATCCTTGAGAGTGAGCAGAATAAGAAATTGAGGATGATAACTGTGGGCTTTTTGAGATTTTAGTAATTTTGAAATAAAATTAAATTTTGTACTTTAATTTCTTCCTGGATTTTCAAAAAGGGAACAAAATTAACATCTAAATATTGGATATTCAAATATTTGCTCTTCGAGGTTATTACTTCCATCACTGAGTTGATTCCTAAATTCCTAGTGAGCTATATCTATCCTTATGACAGGATATGAAACTCAAGATTAGAATTATTCTAGGGAGTAATTTTATTTTTTTATATATGCCTGTGAGGCAGTGTGGACTTAGAATTAATTTTAAGTAACATTTTGACTTAATGTAATATTTTCTTGAGGCAAAAGCTAAACCCACATCCAGTGGTCCCAGGATGATACAAAAAAAAAAAAAAAAAAAAAAAAAAAATATATATATATATATATATATATATATATATATATATATATAAAATTAAAAGGTGCATTTGGTATAAGGCAATTGTATTAAGAAATGGAAGTAGAACTTGCCTGAGAAAATAATAGTCTTCTCCACCAGAGGTGCAGCTTTTAATTATTAAGCATTAATTGTTAAGACCCATAGGTTCTGAGAATAAAATCTGGAAAATGATAGAGTGCAACCTACTTCCCTCCATATCTATTTCTCTGAGAAAATCATTTATTCCAGTTCCTGGGAGAGAAGAGTATTAGGAAATTAACTTTTGTTTGTCTTCCAGCCCTCCAGCACTTTCCCTTGCTAATTGCCTAAAGTAATTTAAGAGAAAACAAATTGATCAGCATGATAATTGTTGAAATTAAGTCTCAGTTACTGATGTTTAGAGCATTGACAAGTTTAACACACCATTTTCTATTTTTTTTTGTAAATTTTAATAGCTCTCTACTTTTTAAAGTTTATGTTTAGATTTCCCTTGATTTTTGTATTTTTCTAATCAATGTTAAGTCAATTACATATACACATCGCTGTTTTTAACATTAAAAAGCTGGGTCAATTTTAACATCAAACAGTACAACATTAGTTGAGAATCCTAAAAAAAAAACGAACTCTAATAACTGGTTGGAATAACTACACTTTCAAATTACTGTATAGATTGGAACATTTTAAGTGCTTCTTAACTGATGGAATGCTTAAATAAAATATGATGGTTTATGAAAATAAATAAGACTTACTCAGCATAAGATTTGAAATTAACCATCAAGGTTTACCAGTGGTAATGTGTGGCTGCATATGCTTGTACTTATTTATATCCTTATTGTTTTGTGTTAAATATTATAGTTGTGATAAGGAAAACAAATTAGTTTTAAAATATGTACTACAAAAGATAGAGTTTGGTGATCTGGTGATTTACACATAACTATGATACTTAGTCATCTACTAATTGTTCCTGGGTTGGCTGTATTTTAATATGATGCTTAGGTCTGAAAAACACTTGGTTTGTTCCATTTGATTCTCTCTTGTTGGACATTTTGCTAACCAATTAAACCCATATTATTGGGTATTAAACTTGTCCCAAATTATTTTCAGCTAACTTGCTCAGCAACTGCAAGGATGCTACTCTATAATTGAAAGTAAATGTTTTAAATTAATTAGAATATAATTTAATATAGTTTTAAAAACCCATATATGCTTCTTTCTTAATGCTGAAGAATGTGATCTTATCTTTTTGTTATTCAGAGTACACTTTAGGAATTTATGCCTCAGGGTTATCAATAATGAACACTGTTTGTAATAATAATCATTATATTTGAGACCAAATCAATTGAACTTTCCTAAAAGAATCTGTTTTTTTCCAGCATTTAGTACTGTTGATATCTTCTTATAATTCAAATTCCTTTAATATAGCACTAAAATATCATGCTTATTCTCAATACTTCTACTATATGATACTCAATTTTTTCCCACCTTGTCTACCACTTTCATTTTCCTGCTGTTTCCTTCTTTCATTTCTACCCTCTCATTGTTTTCTCTTCTCTTTTTCAGAATCTCTTGCCTTTATCCTCTCTATAATTTTCTTTTTCCCTTGTGCTCTTCCTTCTTTTCATCCTGCTTTTGTTCTTTTTCCTGTGAAATGAAGGCTATCCCTTTATTCCTAATCTCAATCCTTTTCAATTTTCTCCTCATTAGTGAATCTCAGTATGGTCTGCAGATGTTTGGGGAATCTCCTTTCTCAAACTACTGTATATTTTTGTGTGCTTTTTTTTTTTTTGCACCCTCTTCAACCCAAACAGGAAGTAACAAGTTTAATGCCCTCTAGGTAGGTATCTCTTAATCTCCCAAACCTGGAAATGTGTTCCCTTATGTGGATCAAAGATTTACAAATATGATCAAGTTAAAGGTTTTGAGATGGGAAGATTATCCTGGTGTCACCAATGTAGTCATAAGTTTTCTTGTAAGAAAGAGGCAGGAAGGCCAGAGTCAGAGAAGATGTCAAGACGGCTCATAGGCCAGAGTGATTTGGCTACAGTTTAAGGAACACAAGCAACCTCTAGAAGCTGAAAAAGGCACAGCATTTGTTCTTCATGAAGACTTTAGGAAAATTGCAGGTTTTGATTTACTTCCTAAAATCACCAGATTTCTAATCACCATGTAACCAGATTTCTGTCCACCACAACTGTAAGATAATAAATGTTGTTTTTAGCTACTGAGTTTATGGTAACTTGTTGCATTAGCAAAAGGAAACCAACACAAGGTTTGTGTCCGATGACTGCATCAGGCTGAAGGTTGAGGACTATAAAGATTATAGACTCAGTTTCCATCCTCAGAGAGTAAGATTTGATAGATCTGGAAGGGACATTGGCAGGTGGTTTTTTGGAGTTCTCCTGTCATCTCTAGAATTCAAAAGTATCTGAGAAGTGCTCGCAGGAAGACAATGAAAATGTAAACTATTCTGTTCTTGTTTCCTACTGTGACTGATTAGAGAAAGGTAGTCTGGATCTAGGGTATTTGCTAATTGCAAATATCAGTCAATAATTATTTGTAATCCACATGGTAATTTTTTTCTAAACTCTATTCTAGGATAATTGATTACTTGAGGAAATTTTTAAATCTTAATTATCTACTTTGAGATTGAGAACCAATCACAGTACTTGCCAAGCTTAAAATGGGGGGAGATATCAAAGTTAATCACTTCATCAGGCTTGGTGGCACATGCCTGTAATCCCAGACACTTGGGTGTCTGATGACAGGAGGATGGAAAGTCAAAGGCCAGCCTGGGCAACAAAGGGGGACCCTATCTCAAGTTAAAAAAATAAAAAGCGTGAGGGGAAAAGATGGAGTAGAGGAAGGGTGTGATTTCCAGTTGCTCCTTGACTTGGGATTCAAGCAGTGGGAATATTATTCCTCGAGTAACACCCACCAAAATTCAAAATCGGAATCATAGAAACACAGAAATTTGAATGCTTCGAACATTGGACAGGAAAGCATACCTTGAGAATCCAGCCCATAACATCACTAGTATGGTTCACCACAGAGGTGAACCACAGAGGAGAGGTGAGCCAGATAGAAAGAATCTGCAAAGAAAATTTGGCATTAGGACAAGCCCATGGAACAGAAGATTGGTCTGAACTTGAATGATCCAGAAGCAGCACAGTGAGCTGGCATGTGAGGGACACTCCATGCTTCATTTTGAAGAGGTGGTCCAGCAGGTTTCTGCTCCAGGAGCCCAGGGTTCATAGCAAGCATTAGCCCACTTGCTGTGCATGTTCCTGGTATGAGATCCTTGGCAGGGTACCACTGAGGCTGGCACAGTGGGATTGTACCCCAGAGGACATGGGCTGGGGATACCTAGCAGACTGCGACTGCTTCACCTTTGGAAAACAAGGATGCCGTTAAATTCAAAAGCTTTTGCACAACAAAGAAAACAATTAAGAGCACAAAGACAGAACCCACAGAATGGGAGAAAATCTTTGCCAGCTACTTTTCCAATGGGGAATTGATAACAGAATATATAAAGAATTCAAAAAACTTAACACCAAAATTATTAATACCCACTCAATAAATGGGCAAAAGATCTTAATAGACACTTCTCAGAAGAAGAAATGCCAATGGTCAACAGCTGTATGAAGAAATGTTCAACATCCTTGTTGTGGTGGAACTTGGGTGATGCCAGTGAAGATGCAGTGAGAATTCACCATACTTAAGGGTACTAAGATTTATTTGAGGGATACATTGCAAGGAAGCAGCAGGGCCAGGACACAGGACTTGGTACTTACTGCTGGACTCTGGGTGTTACACGTACACCTGAGTTCTTTGTCCAGCTTTTCTTGGATTTTTTTGTTAAATGGTTTATGTAAAGTGATGGTGATTGAAAGATTCCTGTGTCTTGCTCATAATGCCTATTGTGCATACAATAAGTGCTTATTTCCAAGTTTTTAATAAACTTGGATGGAGGCAATATGTATGTTGTCTTAAGTAGGGGATATCCCCTTACAGGTAATATAGGTCAAGTTTAGGAGTCCCTGAATATGCTCCTCAGGATGAGTGGGCAATGCATTCCAATATGACTATAATGTACCAATTAAAAATAAATAGAAGGAAGACCAATAGAGTAGAGGAAGGGAAACCAGGGAGGGAAGAGAGGAGAGAAAAAGGAAGTACTGAGGATTGAAGTGGAGCAAACTATGTTATATGCATTTAGAAATATGTCAAAATGAACCCAACTACTATGTATAATTACAACACACTCATTTAAAAAATAAAAAAGAGCTAAGGATGTAGTCAGTGGAGAGCTCTCCTGGACACAATTCCCAGTACTGCAAAAAACAACAAACATACAAAAAACAACAAAACAAAACAACAAACAAAACAAAATTAACCACTTCCTTCCAAATGATTTAGCCAGTGTATTTTTCCACAATTAACTCTATTTCCCTTTTTTTCTTTTTCATGTTTTAAAGAAATATTGATTTATAGTATTAAATGGAAAACACTGTTTTACTTTGCATGCAAAGGTGAGAAAACTACAGAAAATGTGAAGAAATGTTTTTAAAGAAACATTTAGGGATTAAAAGAAATGTAAATCATTTAAACTATCGTATACTTACTGGAATCTTCCACAATAATAGGGGAAAAAAGAAATATGATTGTACAAAACAACATGAATGAATCTCAGAGACATAATGTTGAATAAGAAGAGCTATTCATAAGATTTCATGTTGTATGATTGCAGTCCTGGGAGCTCAAGAACAAGCAATATGGTATCTTTGATTGAAGAAATAGTTATATGCCTGAGGGGGGATATGGGACATGACAAAGCCTACTATGGTACCAAAAGTGTTCCATTTTTTTGTGAGCAAGCTACACAACTCTCTCTCTATAGAAATCATGATGCTTAAAACTTAAGATGGGTGAACTTCATGGTAGATGAGAACTCATTCAAAAGAGTAAATTAAGAAGAAATTTTGACTTGAATCTAGGATTTTCGTGGGAGATGATGTGATTCAGTATATACTTTGGAGATAGGGTTGACAGTATTTTAATGAAGGGGCAGTCTATTGAAGATGACTCCATTGATTTTGGAATGAGAAAATTCATGACTCCATTGATTTTTAGAACGAGCTGAGAGGGAAAAGACTTAGCAGTGGAGGGGATTCAAGGACTTCATCATCTTTTGTTTTTAAGAAATTGTTGTTCTGCACTGAACAACAAAGGGTGGAGTGTTCTCTCTGGGCCAGCCAGAGGGGAACATGGGGTTGAGCAGGATGGTGAGTGTCGGCGACTGGAAAAGAAACCACACCAGCGGGGAGGTCTGTCGAAGCAGAAACTCGTTTAATAGGGAAGTGAAACAGGTATATGAAAAGGGAGCGAGTGAGAAAAAAACAAAAAAGGGGAGGAGATACAGGCGGGGGCCAATCATCTTAAAGGTCAACAGCCCATGCAGTATACAGCAAGGCCTGCAGAGCAGAGGTCTCCTAAGATGTAATTGTGGCCACGAGGTGTTCACATTCACGGAAGTCGAATGAGCCAATCCTGGGCCACCACCTTGGTGGTACCACGAGTGGGGGAGGCTTTTGCCCCGAGGGTGTTGTTGTTATTACGGTCGCCATTTTAAGGTGTGCCCCTACAAGAAATATGTGTAAAATGTAAAATACACATCCAAAAGCAGAACATCAAAAATACCTTAAAAAGCTACATATAAAATGCTATTAATGTTAAAAAGAGCAATTGCTCACTCAATTGGCTATTAATCTCAGTGATATTCATCAAAACAGAGTAAAATATCAGTCAAATGAGACAAACAGTAAAATTACCTCTTAGTTTTAAGAATGAAAGGAATCCAGACACACAATTGTATTTTGAACTATTAAAAATAATACAGGAAAAACATGAATTATGTTACTCTGTTTTAGTCAGCCATTTTGTTGTTATGACCAAAAGACCTGATCATAACAGTTTAAAGGCAGAAAATTCTGTTTTGGTTGATGATTTCAGAAATTTCATTCCATAGACGGCCAACTCCATTGTTCTGGGCCCACTTAAGGCAGAACAACATGGTGGAAGCTATGGTGGAAAGCTGTGGTGGAGGAAAGCAGCTCAGAACATGGCTCTAGGAAGCAGAGAAAGAGAGAACTCCACTCACCAGGGAAAGAACATGTATACCCCAAAGGCATACCCCCAGTGATCTACCTCCTCCAACTCCCCACTACCTGCCTTTAGGTACTGATCATTTAATCCTTGTCAGTGAATTAATACATTGATTAAACTCTTATAATACAATCATTTCACCTCTGAATGTTCTTGCATTGTCTTACACAAGAGCTTTTGTGGATACCATATATCCAAACCATAGGACACCCAGTTTCAACTTGATTAGGACACATATGATCTTGTTTCAATTACAGACGCACTCATTATCTCCCACATGATCAATTTGAGTTTAATCCCAGATATTATATCAGCTAATATGTAAATATCTCACTTGTTATTTAAAACATTTTAACAAGTGTCTTTTAAAATCAACCACAATTAGGTATCACATCTAAATAATTGGTGATATTTTAAAATATCTAATATTCTATTAATAGGCAGAAATCCTCATTATTTATATCAAGATTGTGATAAGCTCCATGCACAGAGATAAATGGTTAATATGATTTTTCAATAATAACATCTCCAATTTTTCATTTTCTTTAGATTTTTTCTGATGATGAATCCAGGACATTTGTATAATATAATTGCAGTTTCTATTTTGCTGATTTCAGAACATGGATGATACTTACATATGACCATATTGTACTCAACAAATTTAATATAGCTAGAACTTTCAGTTAATTTATAGCCTTTCCTATTATAATAGTACTGTCATTAAATGCTTTGGAATCCTTGTATTTATATATTCACCAGTGTGTGTTTTAGGTAGATCCCTAGACATGTGATTAAAGAGTCAAAAGATAATGCATATGAAATTTTGTTAGACATTGCCAAATTCTTTTCTATTAAGGTTGCAGTTTTCATTCCCTCCAGCAAAGGTTTTGCATGTGTTCCCCCACAGATTTAAAAACAGAGTAGATTGTCAAACTTTTGGAATTTTGCCTAATAATTGAAAAATGCTACTTCAATATAGGTTTTATTTGTATTTATTTTTATAAGCTATATTGAGCATGAAATAACATTGAGCAATGATTCTTTTATTTAAAATTTTTATAGATATAAATAAGCAGTAGCTAGCATGAAAAAGCTATTTTATAGCTGACACTTTATTGGGATATTAAATTTTGAAAGGATTCTAATAAAACATTCAACTATTTTATTCAATGTGTTTTAATCTAATCGTTTTAGTATATCTAAAATATTTTGTAGAACTATGTTCATCTAATAATTGCAAATGAAGAAATTGTTAAAAGGTGCTCTTACTGACTCTGTTAAATATTTTCGTATTTTGGGAAAGAAGGAGTTTTGAATGTGTTTTTATCTCTGGTTGTTTGATATGGCCTACGGTTCTAGGTGTAAAATAGCAGTTGGTGTATAGAAAACCTGTTAATTACCTAGTGTTAGTGCATCAGTTTAAAATCTAGAATGTGAGAAAGTAAGGACATTGTCTCTCTTTTTTCCAGTCTCAAGGATGAAAGGCCCAATGGAAGCCTTAATACACACAATGGGTAGGAGAAGAGGAATGATATGAAGGGAAAAGCTTGCTCTTCCCAAAGGAATGTCTTTTCCTATTTTTTTGTATGTCTGAAAGTATTCTTGTTTTGTTGTGCTAGTTTTTCTTCTTCCTTCTTTTTCATGTTTACAAAACTAAGCTGGAATTTGGCGAAGTCCTGTGAAGAAGGCTAGAGGCGCCAGGGTGACGTCAAATGGAAACAGGGAACAGAATTAGATACATGCATAGGAAAATTTTGTTTCCTTGACAATGAATATTCAGTCTTTTAATAGTTTCAGCATAGTAGGCCCTAGAGCCTGAGTCTAGGCCCAAGACAAAGGGTTATAGCTCTACGACTCTAATTTAGACAAGTTAGTGGGCAAAAAAACATCCCTAGGGATTACAAGGCTAGGAGATGATATGCCATTCTGGTGCCAAAGAACTACTTGGGTGGCTTCCCTGAGGATTTGACAACATCTCAGGATGCTGCCCCAGGCTTCTGGTTTCCCAACCACTGGTTTTTCAGTGGAAACAAAATTAGTTTCTTTCATGTGCTTATCACATGCTGGATTATGAACTTCTGCGAAGATAAAAAGACAAGACCACTGGGGCTGAAGAAGGTTGTAAATACTTAAGGAAGCACTAGAATGCTTCTGGTGGAACTTACAAGTGCATGAGAATTCTAGAGCCAGACCCTTATGTCCAGATGATTTTGGGTAAGTTATTCAAGGTCCCTGTAACATAGTTATTTGATTTAAAATTGTTAATATTGGGCTGGGGACATAGCTCAGTTGGTAGAGTGCTTGCCTTGCAAGCACAAGGCCCTGGGTTCAATCCCCAGCACTGCTAAATAAATAAATAAATAAATAAATAAATAAATAAATAAATAAATAAAATAAAATTGTTAATATTAACCAGCATTGTAAGATAAGTGTAAAATAGCAGTTGGTGTATAGTAAACGCTTAACATTTGTTATAATAGTTATTTAAAACAGACTCCATCTTTAATTTGCCCTCTAGTAAATGTCTGTTTTTCATTTCTCTAAAATGCCTTATTTATCCCTGTGTCCAGGGTGAAGAAAATCTTCCCTGATCATTCTAAGGGTCCAGGGATGTCTATACTCATGCTTTTCTTGGTGGATAAAGAAATCACTAAAATACTTTTCTAGCTATACAATCTTTTCTTTCCAACTAATTAGTTTGACATTCAGAATAAATGATTTATTATTTGAAGGACTTAGTTTATTCATTTGTGGAATGTGTAGGTTTATCTTTAAAGTACATCATACAAATAAAAAATTATTAATAATGAATGGCCCTTACACAAAGTATACTTTATTATTAAGCTTACATATGAGAACTTAGAAATATTTTCAAATACAACTAAGTACACTTTGCCTACTGAAAATCTTGCAATCTGCTGCAGTTAGTTCTTGGCATTGGAGAAAATTTTAGATCTAGAGTTTATAGTCCATTGAGCTTAAAGTTAATCAGTGTATTTACGACTAAGTGCTGTTTTGACTTTACTTTAGAAAACATATACCAGTTGTATTTTCCACCTCTGACAATCACTTCTCATCAATCAGATAATTGTCTAGAATGAAAGAAGGTAAACTGGTCAAATATATTGAATTTTTAAATGTTATAATGAATTTACAGTGAGACAAAATAATCTGAGCATCATTATCAAAAAGAAAAAAAGAGGTGCTGGTATATTGTACTGGGTTTTTTTGTTTGTTCTTTATTTTTTTGGTACTAGGGATTGAATTCAGGAGCATTCAACCACTGATTCACTCCCCAGTCCCCTTTTGCATCTTACTTAGGGACAGGATCTCACTGAGTTGCTTTGCTTTTGCTAAGGCTGGCTTTGAACTTGTGATTCTCCTGCTTTAGCCTCCTGATCTGCTGGGATTACAGGCATGGGCCACTGCTCCCATTGGTCTATTGTACTTTTATCAACATATTAGGAAAGTATGCCATCATTGTAGTACATATCTATGTGTATATACACATACATATACACATAACATACATGGTATACAAGGAGGGTATTAGGGTTTAGATATGATGTATCCTCTAAAAGTTCATGTATTAGACCACAGAAGAAGTTACAGAAGTGAGATGATTGGGTTGCGGGACCATTAACATAATCAGTGGATTAATCCATTGATACAGATTAGCAGGGTAGTAATTATAGCAGGTAAATTGTGGCTGGAGGTGGTAGGTCACTGGGGCCATGCCTTTGGAGTTTATATTTTGTCCCTAGTCAGTTAAGTTCTCTTTCTGTATCTTGGTGGCCATGTCCTGAGCTGCTTTCCTCCATCATGCTCTTTTGCCATGATGTTCAGCCTCAACTAGGGCCTAGAACAGCATAATCCACTGTCTATGGACTGAGACCTCTGAAGCTGTGAGCCAAAATAAATTTTTCCTCCTCTAATTGTTCTTTTAAGGTCTTTTGTCACAGTGATAAAAAAGTGATTAAAAGAGAGGGTAGATATGATGATGGCAAAGCTGTGTGCACATATGCAATTCATACTTCACTTAGAACACTGGAATTTTCTTAGATCGTTGCAGATTTCTGATTTGGAGTTGTTTGTAGACAATCAATTGTCGTTCTATTTTAAGTAGTATTTAAGCCTTATAAAACAAACATATAAACTCCTAATACTTTATAGTTATTGATAAGAAAATCCCAGATTATGTTAAGTAGTTTCTAACATGCTAATTTTAAAATACAGAAGACATTTGACATTGACAGTAGCAAACTCTGCTACAAAAACTAAAAGCTCAAAATGACTATTAGGGACGGATTTATGTCTGCAGAATGAGATGTTTCCACGGGATATTGTATGACATATAGTTTGAGGATATGTACTCTTGATATGGTCTTCCTGAGACAAAGTGTCTTTGCTATTTAAGTTTGTGACCTTTATCACTTTCTTTTCTCATCTGTCAAGTACAAATAAACAGTATGGTGAATGCCTGGCACAACTAATATGACCATGATTATTTAAAAATATGCAAGATCCCTTTGATCCTCAGAACGGTAAGAAATAGTAATCATATCTAAGAGAAAATACTGAAAGTTTTTAGTCATATAATACTGAAAAAAATTAGCTCTCAATGGAAAAAACAGACTTTTTTTTGACATTGTGGTTGAACCCAGGCCATGTGGTTCTAAGCATATGCTCTGCCTCTGAGCTATACCCATAGTCCACTTTAAATTTTTTTTATCATATATATTTATACTATAAAATGATAGCTTAAAGAAATTACCTTGGAACTTGCAATAATTCAAGTTGATTTGTGAAAGATATAAATATAGCAATAATTGATGAAATTGCTCTAATTTATATTTCTAATCCTGATATAAAGGATGAGAAACTCATGTAAAAGTCACTTATGTTTTATATATTATTAATGTAGCTTTTGACTAACCCAAGGAGAATTAGCAGCTTTCCTTTTGCTGAGTTTCACAAGTGTGTATTTAATCTAAACTGTTCATAAAAGGTGTAAATGAAGAAAGCTGAAAAGGACCAGTCCTAAACCTGAGCATCCTTTAAATCATAGGTTCTGAGGATATACGTGGAGAAGAGAAGGCCTTGCTTATACATGTGGTTTCTGTCTCTCTTCCCCTCTCTAGAGAGTTAGACAGTACACTTTATAAATTACTGGAGCATGGAGATAAGACTTGATTTTAGTGGAACTGGCTCATGTTTCCCTAGAGTAATTCAGTTAAAGTTGGCCTATGTGGAACATCACTGAAATAATTTCTCCTTCCTCTAAAGTTCATTTTGTATAGAGAATTAAGTAGGAAAAAATTATATTTCTGATCTTTTTTATATGTCCAAGCTTTTCTGGCCAATATTTGAACACTGTAAAGAATTGTGTAGCTAAAGATTATTCATTTAGACAATGTTCTCATTTCAACAATAGCTCATTTCTAGTATTTAATTACATGATGTTACAAATGATATTATATCATTCCAGTAGAATAGGAAAGGTTTCCCAATCATTGTTTTGAATATTTCATCTAATTAAAGAACATTACTTTTATGTTGTGAATTGTAATCTAATGTTGTGGAATAATTTCAATTTTATTATTTGGATGAAAGAGATTGGAGAACGATTAGGAAATGAATATTTGAATAAACACTTAAAATCAGTTCAAATGTACTTTTTATCACCGTGTAACATGTTATATCAGAAGATCAGTGTATGTTTTGTAATTTTATGAGGCTCTAAGGGCTATATGAATAAAATACAGGCATTAAAAACTGATAGCAGGTAGCAAAAGTAGTGGGAAAATTACTATAACCAATTCTAGTCATTTAAGATGAAAAAACAAACTACACAAATATAGCCATCTGATTTTTCATGGGTAAAAGACTTTCAATGAAGGAAGGGTATTCTCTTCAACAAATGTTGCTAACACCCATAAAAAAAGTAATGAACCTTGACACACATCTCACCCTTTATCCAAAAACTGATTCAAAAAGAATAACTCAAAACTATAGCACTTCTACAAGATAATATAGGGAAGACCTTTGGGACATAGGAGGTAGTATCTTAGGATACTAAAATCATATCAATAAAAGTAAAAAGTCAATAATTTGAACTTTATAAAATTAAAACCCATAGGCTCTGAGAAAGATGGTTAGGAAGATTGAAAGATAGTTCCAGAACTAGAGAAACCAATGGTAAATGACATATATGACAAAGACTTATGTTAATTATACAAAGACCTCTTAAAACTCAAAAGTTAAACAATCTACCAAACAAAATCCAAACAGCCAATTTAATTAGGAAATAAGCAAAGTACACAAAGGAAGATTTGAATGAAAAGAATGTAAGGATGGAAAATATGCACATTAAAAAAGTTCAATATCACTAGCCATTTAGAAAATACATATTTAAACCAAAATTAAATATCTTTACATATCTATTGGAAGAGCTAAAATAAAAAATGGTGACAATATCAAATACTGACAAAGATGCAAAGACACTTGATCTTTTTAAAATTGCTGGTAGAAAGGTGACATCTAGAAAAAAGTTTGACAGTTTCTTCAAACAGCTAAGCAAACCTATCCCTATACAGTGCAGGAATTGAAGCTCTAGGAATTTATTCTTAGGATGAGTAATTATATCCACTTAAAAACCTATGCAGAATTGTTCAGAACAGCTTCAAAAGAAATAACCAGACATTCAAAACAGTCTAAGTGTCCCTCAACAAGTGAATGGCCAAACAGATTAAGATACATTCACACCACTGAATACTACTCAGCAATAAAAAAGCATGAATTATATATATATATATGTATATATATACATATATATATAAGCATATGCTGAGTCAAAAAAACATGTTATTCAGTTACATTAATTATCACATCTAATAAAATGACATAGAAGTATGCACACATATTGTACTAATATCAGTTTCTTGGTTTTAGTAGTATACTCAGTTACATAATACATAAATTAAGGGAAACTAGGTAAACACTGGCTTCCCATTGTACTGGCCCTCTTTGTTGTATTTTTGGAAGTTCCTATGTAGTAAGGAAGTTGTATTCCATGTGTATATGATATGTCAAAATATATTCTGTCAAGTATAAATAAAAAGAACAAATTTAATAAAAGAAGAAAGATATAAGCACAGTATTTTAATCACTATATATCTTGCATTTAATTTCATATGTTATTATTTTAAAAATGTTAATATTACTTATTAAGTTTGAGTTATCAGTATTTCTTTTTTTTTTCCCCCTTGGGTACCAGGGATTGAACTCAGGGGCACTCAAAAACTGAGCCACATCCCCAGTCCTATTTTGTATTTTATTTAGAAACAGGATCTCATTGAATTGCTTAGTACCTTGCTTTTGCTGAAGCTGGCTTTGAACCAGTGATCCTCCTGTCTCAACCTCCGGAGCAACTGGGATTATACACATGCACCACCATGCCTGGTAAGTCATCAGTATTCTACAAACAATTTTAAGATTATAAAACTACACTATTGTATTTAGCTAGATATACTCAAAATGACTAACTTGTAAAGTATTTAAGATAATTATGTAATTTAATCTCAATTTTGATTTCCAGATCTAACTTTAAGATTTTAGGATAACATTTTATTGAATCAATAATTTAATATTTGGATACATGGACTTTTTCTATGAAAAAAAAAGTAGACCATTCATTACTGTTCATATCTGCAATTTCCTTTATTTTTACACATTATACAATGGCTGTGGAATAAATTACTGAAATTACCTTTAAATGATCCATTTCAAAAGTTATTAATCTGATACATTTGTACTCTCTGCATTCTTTTTTTCCTTGAGTTTAGAAAAATGAAACATGATTACTTTGGCTAAAGATAGTGGTATGGTCTAAATATGTCCCTCAAAATTGATGAGGTAGAAACTTAATTCCTTAATGTAGCTGTGTGAAGAGGTCTAGTGACAGGTGTTCAGGCCATGAAGGCTCCACTTCATGGATGGATTAATGCTGCTATGAAGAGGATGTGTGCTAGTGAGTTCACTCTCTTATGTTCTTCTGCCCTGTGAAGAGTTAGTCCCTCTTTATCTTTCCACCTTCTACCATGTGAGGATGTAGCAAGACAGACTTCATTCAACACCAGATGACAGTGGCTGCATCCTGGACATCTCAGTCTCTATAATGTGAGAAATAAATTTGTTCTTTACAAATTACCCTGTCTCAGGTATTCTGTTTTAAGAGTTAAAGAAAAACATAAATGTGTATTGTACTGGGTTTGCTAGGGCTGCCATAACAAAGTACCCAGACTGAGTGGATTAAATAACATATTTTTTTTTCCTTCACAATTCTGGAGGCTAGAAGTCCAAGGAAGTGGTGTGGGCAGGGTTAATTTCTTTTTGAGTTCTCTATTCTTGACTTGTAATGTCTATGTCCTCCCTGTATCTTCTGTGTCTGTGTCCCAATCTCCTCTTCTTATAAGAATACTTGTCATGTTGGATTAGGACCAATCCTAATAATCTCTTTTTAACATTTACCTCTTCAAAAACCCCTTCTTCAAATGCAGTCACATTGGGGGTAAGGATTTCAATATGCCAATTTTGAGGATGCCTAGTTCAGACCATAAAATATATTTGATGGTGAATATGATTTTGTTAATGTCCTAATATATCATTTTATAGATTTTTCTGATTGATAAAAGGATACATTCCCTTGGTTTAGGTTAGGCATACTTCATTCCTGACTTAGGGGGAGAAAACGTAAAAATTCTTACAATCTTCACAAACTGTTTTAGCATTTGCTGTGTTGTAAGAGTCAAATTTATGATCTCCATCCTTAAATTCTGTTATTCAGTCACTGTTCCCCAAATAATCATACACCAAAACTGAAACAAAAAATTAAACTTTACGGAAGTTAAAGAGACCTCAAGCAGAAACCTGTATGTCCAGACTTTACAAAAATAGTCCAGAATTGGTTAGATCAAGTCCCCAGAAGAGACTGATTTATCGTCCAGCACAGGCATAAGGATTGGTCAGTACAGGCATAAGAACAAGGAAGGAGAGAGAGCTGTGGCCACCCATGACACCCTGACGCCATTTTCTGTTTGTCCCAGGAAATTCTTTACCAAGAAGTAAAAGTGTAAACTAAAAAATAACTTTACTTCTTTCTTCAGAAAATTGCTGTAAACCAATTTGTCAGGGCAAACAGTTTGCTCCTCTGGGCAAACAACTCTCCTGTCAGGAAACAGAATGCTGCTTGTTGGTCCACATAGCTCACATATCATATGTGCTTTTACTCATCAAAACCCTCCCCACACTGTGTCCATCAATTCTAAACAATTATTTAGATTGTGTATTCTTCCAGGATCTCCCTCTCCGAGATGCAGCAAGGACTCTGTCAAAATGGAGTTATTTCTTAAGGTAGAAATGCTGACAAACTTATCATTGTTTACCAGATTTATATGCTCTCTTTGGCATTATCACAGTTGACATGTTTTACACCTAAACTCTAAGTACCATGTTAAAAATACTGAGAATAGTTTGATATATTTACATGTCATTCTGAGAATTTTATTAATTTTCATTTCCTTGGTATTAAATTTGCTTATTCAAGTAAGTAAAAGCTAATTTAAAACCCACACAATGACACAATATTAGTGACATATTGTAACAATAATAATAAAGATGACATAATAATTTTAGAGATGAAGATTAGTGGTTGTCAGAGGAAAGGGATTTGGGTTGGGGTGGGTGAAGCAGTGAAGTTACAGGAGGGAGCCTTATAGTAATGGCATTTTGTGAATTTTGATTCTGCTAATTATAAAATGCTATGCATGTGATAATGTTTAGAACTACACATGCATACACATAAACATCCTAGTACAATTATAACTGATGAACTACAAACAAGCCTTGTGGATTTTACTAAGGTGGACTTCCTAATTTGATATTGTACTTTCTCTATCGATGATAGCACTATTGAAGCAAACTTGGAGGCACCTAACTTTAGACTTATTTGCAATAAACATTTTAAAATTATGTAATTAATTGTTGATAGATTATTTAATTACTTGTCGTCAATAGCATCTATGATTCAAACATTAAACCTATTAATTTTGGGGGGGGGGCGTTTAACAAGCCATTTCCTAAAAAAAATTGTTTAATTCTCTCAAGGAAGTTATCACATGCCTTTATAAAGATACTAAAAAGAGAACTTTAAAATGAATTTATTATAATCATTCAAAGGCAGAGATTCATAATTAGACCAACTCAGAACACTACACTCCAAGTAGATTTTTAAATGAAAATATTTTGTCAGACACCTGTGTAGACATTTATACGTCAATTAAAATTTAGAAATAGTTGAGAAACTGTAAATAATAATGTCACTCTTGCTGAACACTTACTGCTTTTCTTTTTTCTTAGGAATGTTCCAAAATAAATAAAAAAATTAAAATTACCTTGTAAGATATTGAAATGAACATATGTGGCTAATCAATTTTTTATCTGTATTTTTTATATGAAAGACCAATAAAATATAAGAATAAAGAATAACCTACAACACTAAAAACTAATGAATCTATTAATGAGTCAAATACTTCAAAATATTATTTTTAATATTGTGATTTTGAGTTAATGTACTTAATTTTATGAAGTAGTGTGGCATGAGGAGATATTTCTTCACTACCCAAAATAGTGGTGAAAAGTGCTTAAACATTACCATATTTGTTTCAGTTCTCTGTGAACACTTTTCTTTTTCCCCCTCTTTTATGTAGGTGAACAGATCTGGAGCTCACACTTTTAGGAAAGGTAGATGAAAGGAGTTTTACTTATAATTTAGTCCTTCAAATTGAGTAATGCTTTCTGACACATTTTTCTTTGGGGGGGTGGTTACCAGCAATTGAACTCAGGGGTACTCGACCACTGAGCTACACCCCCAGCCCTATTTTGTATTTTATTTAGAGACAGGGTCACACGGAGTTGCATAGGGCCTCACTTTTGCTGAGGCTGACTTTGAACTCTCAATTTTCCTATTTCAGCCTCCCAAGTTGCTGGGATTACAGGTGTGAGCATCACGCCCAGCCCTGACATGTTTTTGAGACTGATAACAGTGATAACATTTAGAAATAAATCCATGACTTCATCTAGACATGTTTAATAGGCAGGTCTATCTTTATTCATTATTAGCAGCATCACACACTGAGATAGACTAAATACTTCCACTAATTGAAATGGAAAAGTATTTGGGCAAAATTTCTTTAGGAAATGTCTTAACTGCAATTTTTTTATGATAATGTGAAATTTAAATATGTATGTGCATGTATGTAGAACTTGCTTGAAAGCTGAAATATTTTTAAAAATACACTTTTTCATACCTCATTTTATAAGAAAACATTACATTTTCTGAAAAAGTAAAATTTCAAAATAATCATTGATATAAAAATAAATTATATAAAATATTGATAATAACAACATTCCAGATGATCTATACAGAAACCTGAAAGTGGCTACTAATTTCTCTATAATTCCCAGGGAATTCGGATACTCTTTCATCTTTATATTGATGACATAAAAACAATAGGTCTTAATAAAACTTATTAATATATTATTACAAAAGAAAAAAATAGCATGTATTTTTATAAATTACAGAAATGAAAAAAGGTCTAAGAAAATGTATACAGAGAAAATTATATATGTTGAAAAAATAACCAATAGGCCTAAAATACTGCAAGTAAAATAAAATATGAAAGAAGAAATGTATTAACTTTGACAATAAATGTAAATAAACTTGCTCATGTGACATGTAGTTTCTCAGAGTGGGTTCTAGTTGAAATCCGTCCAAATGATGCGTGCAGAGCTACGTTAAAAATGACACCTCAAACTCAAATGCAAAGAGAGCATAAAGCTAATCCAAAATGAAAAATAAAGAAAAAAACCTTAAAAAGCAGGTATCAGTATATTCTTAGGAAACAAAGAAGAATGCAGAGTTGAAAACATTCAATTGCAAATGGTTGACCATTCATATTTATAAACAATATAATCCTCGAATTAGTTATATTTCTCCAGAAACTAAGAAATACTATACAACACATAGGAATAGCAAAATATATAAAGGAAAACAGAAATATTAGCAAAGAGACAGAAATACTATCATAGTAAGAAATGTTACTATGCATTTATAGACCATGAAAGTCCAATTAAAATGAAAATAAGTTTTTATATAAATGTCCCATGGGCCAATCACTGCTTTGAGTGTTTTACATGAATTTATATAATCCTGACATTCTTACCAGGAAGGTCATATTATCATTCCAATTTTTCATATAAGACAAGTAAAACAGAAAGAGTTTAAACAACTTGCTTCAAATCTCACTGTTATTAGTCATGAAGCTTGAATTCGAAGCAACTGAATTTTAGAATTCACATTCCTATCCATTACATGATAATAATTGTAGGGAATATAATCAAGTTTTCCTTAATGATTTTTAAAATATGAACTTTAGACATTTAAACCCTCCTTTCCAAATATCAATGGAAATATTTAAAGAATCATTTTGTTTAGGAATTTCACTAAGTAAAAATCCAACCAACCAACAGGTATTCCCAGCATTTTCTGGGAAAGATAAAAAATTACTAATAGAAGTTTTAAAAAAATCAAAACATTATGAGAAATATTCTTGTCGTATTATGTATGCGTGACCAGAGCACAGCTCAGAGTTGAGAGGATTGGAAATCTAAGCTGCATTCTGGCAAGCAGTCAGAAAGGCAGAAGGCTCATGGGAGGAGGGCAGTGCAGGAACCCAAAAGCCAAAGTACAAGAGAGCAGAGGGCAGGGATGGGAAATTGCATATAATTTAGAATTGATAAGGCAAGATATGAAGTCTAAAGACATAAGACTGAAATGATTATCAAAGACAATGTTTTTTGTAATGGATTTAATTCTGAAGAATGTCAAAATCTGAAATATGGTTTCTAACAAAATAGTATAAAAAAATTGGAAAGTAAAATTCATGTAAGGTTTTAAAATTAAAATAGATGGCTCCTATTTCCTCCTAGAAGCTTCTACTTATGCTGTTTCTTTTAATATTTACCTCCATATTTCTAAATAGCATACATATAATTTTTTTCTTTTTTCTTTTTCCTCCCTCACGCTCCCATTTCTTTTTCTCTTTCTTTTTCTGGCTTAGCATTTAAAATATCTAATTGACACATGATATTTGCATATATTTATGGAGTACAGTGTGATAATTTGATACATGTATACTATTAGGTCCAAGACTTAACATCTGTGCAGCCATCTTAACTCCTTATAGCCGTCTTATAAAATAAGTTTTGCTTTCCCACCCTAGAGGAGCACTTACAGAGAAACCAAAGCTTAAAATACAACTTTGCCTCCTGCCACCTGTTAACCAACCCAACTGAACTATCTCATTTGTCCCATCGGCCCACCAGAAGCTTATGTGCAAGCAGCTCATGTGACCTTACACAAGCAGTCCAAACCCGCCCTGTAAAATAACCTGAAGTTAAGCCCTGCCTGCCTCACTTACTTTCTTTGGAGTGATGGCCTTTGTCAGATCCTGGCTGACAAATAAAGCTTCTTTATTGTGGATTTCATTGCCTGGTTTCTGTGTTGCTTGTGTGTGTTTAATTTTCCTTTCATATACAATGTATAATGATCAAATCAGGGTTGTTAGCATCTCCATCTCAACAAACATTTATTATTTCTATGTGCTGGAAACCTTTGGGTTCTTTTCTGTCTGTTTTGAAATGTATTATAAATGATTATAGATTATACTTATCCTACAGAGCTAAAGAACACTAGAACTAGTTCTTCCTGTTTTCTTTCTTTTTCACATCTATGCATGTAATTTTTGTCAGTTTTCAAAAATATTTTCCCAAGTTTGGAAATGCATATTCCCCAACTATTTTACAGATATAAACAAAGAAAGAGTTAAAATCCTTTGGCCAAAATCTTAATACTTATTTACATATTTATTTATTTATGGTAATGGGGATTGAATCAATGGGCCCTATCTCATTGAGCTACACCTCCAGCCTTTTTATTTTTGATTTTGAGAGAGGATGTCACTATTTTGCCCAGGCTGGCCTGGAATTTGCAATCCTCTTGCTTCTGCCTTTTGAATCACTGGGATTACAAGCATGTGTAACTGTGCCCTGCTTCAAAATACATTTTTTAAAGCTTAGCAATTATTCTATACAAAGTGGAAGCCAGAAGTGTAAGTGCAAAATGACGGATGCAGATCTCAACAGATTCAGCGAAGCTGTTTATTCATTCGTGGGTTCTGGCAGGCACCATAAGTTTTCATTTTCTGGACGTGAAAATGGTGGTTCGCTACAGAGGGAATTTTCGTTTTATAGGGTACATTGAAGGTGGTTTAATCACTGTGGACATGCTGTTCACACAATCAGGGGGCTAGTTGTGCAGGTTAAAAATTTAACTCAGGAAGGCAACTGTAAAAAGGTTGAAACTCATTTTTACCTGGAGAGATGGGGGCCCAGAACTGGAGGAATGAGTACTCAAATCTTGACATTGCTTTTCTTTCTCTGAAATTCATTGCTTCCTAGAGTTTTGATATTTACTGTGCCTTCATTTAGGAATGATTTGCAATGGGTGAAGGTCAAAGTCCAGAGCTTAGCATTCAATATCTGCCCCCTTCCTGGAGGACCCATTGTTTTTGTGAAAGAATTTACTGGGAGAGGGAAATGCTTGACTAATTTCTCCTCCCTCTTCCCCAGCTGCACCGTCTTTCCATCTGTCCCCTTCCCCGCCTCTGCCCCCCCCCCCCCGTCTTGTAAGACTATTATTTTTCAAAACCCTTGAGTAGGATAAGAACTAGGAGAACTGTATTATCATTTTTGTTTTTTTCCAATGCTGTTTGCATTTCTTGTTAAAATAATATATAAATTTTGCAAGTACAATATATTACCTCTAAATATAAATTTCTCAGGTGAAGAAGAAACTATCTCAAAACATTTATTCTGTGTTGGGACTTATCTGAAATTAACTTTGCTCCTTTGAATTTACATTGAATATTCAATCTTTGAGATTAAGTTTCCTAATGGATTTTAGGAGGGTTTGAACAAAGTGTTTTTGTGGCTTCCAACATTTGTTAGAATTTTATTTAGGATTAAGAAACATTTTAGACATTGATATCCTGTAATGCAAGATGAAGACTCATCCTTCCCTGTTACACTTGTGGGTCCTGGGGGCTTTCACGACGGGGGTTAAGGACGCCTCAGGAGCCAGACACACCAGGAGTTGGGTAAGCACAACCAGGAGCCAGCGGCAGCGGACTCGTTTATTGCAGAAGTTGCATAGCCTTTTATTTGTTTAAAAGCCAATGAAATTCCCGCACCACCTCGCACCACCCCAGCAGGACCAATCATAGTTCTCACCGTGGACCCATGTTTCCACCAATCAACACAAGTCTCTATTTCTCGCAACTGTCAAGTTTCCAGCTCCTCAGTATGACCCACACTTCCCTCCTTTATAAATATGCATATATGTATATGTACTCACACACACACACACACACACACACACACACACACAATCAATCTTTACCTCCCTGTATCATTCCAATAGGTCTGTTTAAATATTCATTAAAGAAAATATGTGGATTTTTTACTACATTGACATGTATACTACCATTATATTCCATTTGTTTTATGTTTCACTTTTTAAATATAGTCAATAAACTTTTTCTTTCATTTACTTAGCTTTGTGCCCACCCTATCAATTATTTAACCCTAAGGTCTATGGCAGAATTGAAAAGAACTTCTGGAAATAGCAAACATATCAGATATTGTTTACTGTTCTCACAGATGGTGTGCTTAGAAAACTCTGTCTTCAAGTGGACTGTTGAGCTCCTCTGAACTGTTTGGTGTTCACCTTGTGTCACACTCTGTCATACTGAAACCCCGTTCTTTGACCTGTTTTATGTCTGCTGCTTTTGAAACTCCTGTTTCCTCTTTACTGGTTTGTTCCTATTTTAAAGTGTATTCACCATTAGTTTTTGGAAGAAAATTTCGGACTAATGAATTGGTTAGTTTCTGTTTGGTTTGCCCCTTAAGAGTTTAGGTTTTGGATTTCTCTGAGTTGATCCATCATATGCTGTTAGTCCATTTACTTACTCAATTTCTTGTCTTCTGCTATTGTTTTTTCATTTATTTTGTCTCAAGGGCTAATACTTGTTTTATCCTTTTACAGTCAACTAAAAGTGTTTCATAGGAAATGTCTGAGAAGGCCCCTATGACTTCTGAAGTCTGGCATTCAGACCTTTGTATTACATTCTCCCTACCTCATTGAGTGTGGGTTGGATCTATTGATTCATTTCTAGTGAATAACTTATGACAAATGTAAAGAGATTTTACTTCTGAGATTTGATTTAAAAAGGTTGTGATTTTGGTCTTATTCTCTGTTTAGCTGTTTTAGTCAGCTTTTTTGCTGCTGGGACTAAAAGACCTGACCTCTAAAATAATTTTAGAGGAGGAAAAGTTTATTTGGGGGTTCACAGTTTCAGAGTTCTCAGTCCATAGACAGCTGGCTCCATTCTTCAGGGCTGGAGGTGAGGTAGAATATCATGGTGGAAGAGAGTAGCAGAGGGAAGCTGCTCACATGATGCAAAGGAAGCAGAGAGAGAGACTTGACTAGCCAGAATCAAAATATATACCCCAAAGCCACTCCCCCTATGACTCATCTCCTCCAGACACACCCTACCCAACTCAAGTTACCACTCAGTTAATATCAGGGAATTAATTCACTAATTGGTTGAGGTTCTCAAAACCTAATCATTTCTTATCTGAACTTTCTTACATTGTCTCATACTTGAGCTTCTGGGGAACACCTCACATCCAAACCATAACACTTGCTTCACTCTTATTCTTGCTCTGTTGTTAGCTCTGAGGGAAGCAAGTTTCCATATTGCAAGCTGCCCTACAGAGAGATTCATGTGGCAAGGAGCCACCAGAGGGTTCTGGCAGGCCCTGTGCACACAGTCCACCAGGCTAGAGGAACTGAATTTTGCCTCATGACTGAGCTTGGAACCAATTCTCCTCCACTTAGGTCTCCAGATCAGACTATAGTCCTAGTTGACACCTCAGTTGTAGACTTATGAGAACATTATGAAACAGTCATCAATATCAGTCATACTTAGGTTTATTCTGTTAAGCTGAAAGCTGGAATCATTTAACTTCACAGCTACAGATAAATAATATAGAGATGGATTTTTAGGAAGGAATAGAGATGTTTACATGTATTTAATTTGCTCTATTTGAAAGGAAATCGGAAAGCTATTAATAAGAAATCATTATATAGTTTTTAAAAAGAAAGTAAAATGATAATTATTTTAATGAGTATTATTCAGAAACCTTGTGGGGAATATACTAGAAGAAGCAAGATTGGAAGAAAGGAGCTATTGCAGTAATCAGATGCAAAGTATAAGGACCTGAATCAGGGGGCATGCAAATAGGGAAGGCAAATTGGAGAGCTATTAACAGGAACTGCTGAAACAATGTAATTACTGAGCAGATGTTATGGTTAAATAATAAGTAGATTATTCCTATATTCAAATTTTAAAGGAAGGAGTGGAACAAGGTTTTGTGAGAATCAAGACTAGAGAAGAAGGATCAAATATGGAGAGGAAAAGTATGAGTTCAATTTGGACATTCTGATTTTGAGATGCCCTATTTTGCATGAAAACAATAGGAATGATGATAACAATAAGTAGCATGCATTAGGTGCTTAGTTATCAACGGGTCCCTTTTGTTATTTGGACTTTAAAAAAATTTTATCCCCACAGTAATATCATCTAATTGTTACTGTCATTATTTCCACTTAGCAATGAATAATCTGAGGGTTAAAGGTCAAAGAAATTGTTCAATGGCATAGAACAATTTTGAGATAATATTTGAACATAATCTGTTTTTGAAGCTCAAACTTTTAACTTAACTCTGTACTACTCTTAGGAGACCAACTCACAAAAGGAAATAATTGGGTATTGTCTTCAGAAATTTTGAATTTCTTTTGGTTGTTCTAAACATTTTTGTAACCAGACAATTCTGGTTCTAATTATATGACTGGGCCTACAGCCTAGAGGATAATTACAGGCATTTAAAATTTTCTGGTGAATTATTATATTTTGTGAATCAATTACACGTAAGTTACGTTGTTGATAGATATGGAAAAAGACAGGCCTGGTGTTCAGTGTTAAATTTAATCATTATGGAACAAGCCTTCTGGGTGATGTTTCTCACATTCATTTAAGTAGATAATGATATTGACTGTTTAAATCCAGGATCTTCAAGAATAAGCAGTTGCATAGCTGTGATTTTTCAAATGTACTTTAATTTGATTAAACTATTGAAAAGTTATGACACAACTATTATTATGTAAATATCATTTAATTTTATTTTAACTTTGTTTTACTTTTTAGAAGTAATATTCTGCAAGTTGCTGCTATAATTGAGGAGAAAGTTTGTTATATTTTCTGAAGCAATCATCAATTTGACAGACTATGAAAATTTCAAAGCTATATTGAGAGAGAGAGGGAGAGGGAAAAGGGGAGGGGAGGGGCAGGAGGTGGCCTTGGGGATTGTTTTATGAGCAGTAGCACATTTTGATTATTCAAAAGAATAGTGAAATTTCATGATGATTGTAGGTACCTAAAGAGCATGTAAAAAGATAATTAGAAAAAGTTATAGAGACATGGAAGCTAGGTCAATGATAGGGCATTAAAGAAAGGCTTCACATAGGCATTGAGAAAAAATAGGGCAACAAATACCTAATACTCTTAATCTGGATTCATCAACTGTTAAGATTTGCCATATTTGCATGTATGTTTGTATTTTAATTCATCCTTAAATAGTCTAGTATCCATTTTTAGGAATAAGGAATTTTTAAAGTGTCCTTTCTCAGTTTCAAGCAGAGAGAGAGAGAAAGAGAAAGAGAGAGAGGGAGGTATGGCAGCCGGTGGAGGAATGTCTCGAGCCCAGCCACTTATTAGTTTATGGGAATTTTCTTTACCTCTTTAATTCTTAAAATTTCAGTTTCATCATATAGAAAATAGGGATGAAATACTTTTCTACATGAGAGGATTATTGCAAGATCGAATGTTCAAATGCTTCCATCTAACATCTTGTACAGAGTGAGTGCTCAGCAAGAAAGTGAGCTTTTCTTAGGCATTAGTCTTCTGTTCCATTCTTGTTTCACTGCTCCCTATTCTTGTTCAAGTACTACATACATACAGCCAATATGAAATCAAATTTTAATTGAGAACAGAAATTTGGAAATCTGAAAAAAAGTTTGGATAAGGTGCAATTTCTGTTGGTTGACACATATTTACTTGATTTGATGTAAAACTGCTCCCTAAAGGGAAAACAAAAGAGAACAAACTAGCAGAAAGACTTGCCTACATTATGTTTTGCTCAGAATGAATTGATCTGGGTTTCCCTCTGCCCAAACTAATTTTACATTACTTAGAAGAGCTTTCTGCCCTAAGTAATATAGGAGGTAGGAGACAAAAAACAAAACAAAACAACAACAACAACAACAAACCTCCAAATGATTTTGTAGTCAGTGATCAGTGTTTACCACTTGGAAAAACTTTTTCTTTGTTTTCACTAGGAACTTAATGGGAGTTATTGGGAGACAGCTAAAACTCTTTGACAACTCTTAGAGGAATAAAAAGCAGTATTTCTTTGGAGTAGAATTATTAATACTGTATTTGAGATAAAGAGTGACTATCTTGGAATTCTCATAATCCAGTGTGGAGAAGATGATGTTTCTTTGTGAAGTAATCATTTTTCTGGCTCCAGGATCAATGCTTTAGCCTCCCAAAAAGCAGAAGAAAAAGAATCAGCATTTTAAATACACTTTATTTAGTCAGATACTGAGTTAATGCCACATATGAGCTCAGGGTGTAAGTATGTGTTTCTACTTTTATTGAATCCCCATGATAGTCCTTGGTGGTGTTGCTTCTCATCTTTAATACATAGTAGTGAGGATGCTGATGATTTAAGGCATTAGGTCTTTCATTCAATGTCATAGAGTGAGCAGTTGCAATGCCTGCTTCTAAAATTGGTACTATTACCACAACAGTGGATCTTCAAGTTCAGACCAAATGTGAAATCTCAGGTCCCAACCCAGACCTACCAAGTCAGAATCATTGAGAATGCGTTCTGACAATCTGTATGTTAACAAATCTTCCTGATGATTTTTATCTTCAGAAAAGTGAGACTGCTTGCATGTATTCTCTCTCCCCAGGCCATCTAAAACTTAGAGAATTGAGAGAAGGAAATGGGTGTTTACAGTAGGCAATTCCAAACTGCAGTTCCTGGTTTGGTGAGACCTCTGTGATCCAGAAGGAAACCAGGGTCTTTCCTTGATAATACCTATGAAACCTTCTGAGAACTGATCCAAGAGAATCCATCCAATTAGAACTTAAGAAGGACATTCTACTTGTGGATGGAAAAGTAGACCATGTCAGGTGAGAAGACTATGGGATGCTTTAGTGAGAAGAACTCTTAGCAGAAGGGCATAGCACCTGACTTTTTCAAATTATTGATTCCAGTACTCATTAGGAAAGGTGATTTCCATGAGTACTCTGGAAAATATTAGATATAGGGACATTTTGATTTGCCTGATGCACACTCCATTGTATTTGTTTCTTTCCTTTGATTAACTTTTAATAGAATTTTCTTCTAATACATTAGGAACTTCTTGCATGTTGTGGTACAGATGTCAGGTTTAAACACCAAAATACTAATTGAAAATTGCATATTGAAGGACTATATTTGGCTAGGAAGTGGATAAATAAATTTACCAGTTGAGCATCTAAACCAAAAATAAGAAAAACAAACACAATTAAAAAATCTAAGTTCTTGGTGGCCTAAGCATCTTTTATAAAGCAGGAGGGTTAGAATTTTTCTTTTCATTATGCAAACTAAATTATAAGCTGAAGGGTTAGGCACAGAATTGCCATTTATCACAAATCAATTAAAAATAAATATGGTAAGCAGATGTGATGTTATAACTAGAGGAAACGGAAGCAAAAATTAGATGATTTTACTTAAACAAGTGAACAGATGTATGGAAGAAAACAAAACCAGAAAAGCAAACAAACATTTGGAATATGAATTTTTAAATTAAAAAATGAAGTTAAAGGGATCTAGGGTCCCAAATTGAGATGTTTGGTATGGTGAAATGTTGTCCATTCATTTCCTTGGTGAATATAAATTTTTTTTTTATGCATCTGTGATCAACATAGAGACTATTAGGTTTCTAGCTCTGAGTTTCTCCCAAATTTAGATCTCATTCAGGCCTACAAGTGGGAGGAGCATTGACAACCAACTAATAGTTCTGGACATTTGGAATTCAAGATGTCCAGTCAATGAAGCAAAGCCTGGAATGTGGCCACCGTGGTCATGTTGTGGTTCCCACATTCCCAGAGACTTTGGACTGCCAGAATAAATTTGGCAGTAACTAGATGGGTTCCTGCCAGTACTAGGTTTGAGTCTTGTTTGGCCCTATTTTTTGAGTATCTAGTTAATTCAGTATTTCTTTTTTTTTCACCCGTTTTTTCTCTGTTTTACAAGTGTGCTATACAGGGAAAATAGAGAATTAAATTTATCTTTTTTTAAGATTGAAAAGTTATAGTTTTCCATAAGTAGAGCATAGAATTACAGAATCGTATAAGCTAATCTTCAGTCTCTTTTACCATCTTTAGGCCATCTGTGTATTAACAAATCTTCCAGATAATTTTTATCTACACTAAAGTATAAGAACCACCTAGAGAGACATATTCCCTTAAATGTTCACTTTTATGTATTATCTCTGCAGTGCTGAATTTTCACATCTAGAGAACAACCTTTTAGCAATATCACATTTTTGGAGATAACTACTGTATTGTACTGTACACAAATGCTATATACCAGAAACATATAGCAATACTCAAAATAAAGGAGGGAAAATACTGGGTTTGTAATAAAAGGATACAATTGTGAATCCTTACCTGGGTCATTGACAATTTCAGTTATAGTAGGAAAAAAGTCAATATTTCTTATTCTCAGTTTTCCTGGTTATACAAATGGCATAATAATAGTTACAATATAGAGTGGTTGATTGACTAATGTGGAAATTATTAGTATATTTAACTAATATTTTTGAGCACCTACTATGTGTTTTATATGTAACTGGAAGCTTAAGATATAGAAATGAGATATAGTTTTTTTCTTAATAAATAATAGGGAGTTCCAATGCTGTATAAGCATTCCTAATAGATAATGCTGAAGAATTAACCCATTTTAGCATATAGAGTATTGAAAAAGAATCATAGATAACTTTCATGAGAGCTGTTCTGTTGAGAGAAATATACAGTAAAGTGGGAAGAAAATTCTATGAGGGAAGTGAGTTTTGGGTAGAGTGCCTTGCATAGAGGGAACAACAGAGGTACAAACTTGGAGGCACCAAAGGGGCACTGAGCATTAATCATGCTACAAGTACTTTGATGTGTTAACAAGGCAAAGATGGAGTCCTTAGATATGTGGATATATAAGCAGTAAGCTAATCAATTAGGGTTTTATGCAACCAAACAGTGAAGTATAGACTCAGCAGTGAGAAATTTTTAAAAAAACACTGGCCTAAGGAGATTCACATTTTATAAAACATATTTGGCTGCATTACATAAGTTGATAGAGATTTCATTTAGGCAGTTATTGCAATAACTTAGAAAACAGACAAAGATTACTTATTTTGAACACAAAAAGCAATGTTGGAAGTACCACAATATTGGACCTCAAAATATATTACACAGTTATAGTAACAAAAACTGCATGGTATTTGCACCAAAACAGACATGAAGAACAATGGAAATGTATATTTGACACAGAGATAAATCCACATAGGTACAGTCATCTGGTACTCAACAAGGAGCCAAAAACAAACATTGGAGAAAAGAGAGCGTTTTTAACAAATGGTGCTGGGAAAACTGAATATCTATATGTGGAAGAATGAAACTGGATCCCTATCTTGCTCCCTGAACAAAAAATCAACTCAAATTGGATCAAAGATCTAGAAATTAGACTAGAAACTTTGAAATTGTTAGAAGAAAACATAGGTTGAACACTCCAACATATTGGTGCAGTCACTAACTTCTTCAGAAAAGCTCCTAAAGCTCAAGAAAGAAGATCAAGAATCCATAAGCATGATGATGTCAAATTAAAAAGTTTTGGCACAGCAAAGAAAACAACTTTGAGCACAGGGACAGCCCAGAGAATGGGAGAAGACTTTTGCCACTTGCCACCTGCTTCCCAGATAAGATATTAACATCAAGAATATAAAAAGAACCCAAAAATCTTAACCCCCCCAATCCCTAAGTAACCCAGTTAATAAATTCACAAAAGAACTAAACAGATACTTCTCAAAAGAAGAAATAAAAATGACAGCAAGTATGTGAAAAATGTTCAACATCTCTCACAATCAGGGAAATGTAAATCAGAACCCCACTAAGATTTCATTTCACTCTACTCAGAATCACAATTATCAAGAACAGATAATAATAAATGTTTACAAGGGTGTGTGGGAAAAGGTACACTCATCCTTTTTGGTGGGACTGCAAATTAGTCTAACCACTCTGGAAAGCAGTATGGTGATTTCTCAAAACACTAGGAGTGGAACCACCATGTGACTCAGCTATTCCACTCCTTGGTGTTTATCCAAAAGAACTAAAATCAGTATAATATAGTGACACAGGAACATCAGTATTTATAGCAGTATAATTCATAATAGCCAAGTTATGAAACCAGCCAAGGTACCCATTTATGAATGGATAAAGAAAATGTGGTATATATGCACATGGCGTTTTATGTGACCACAAAGACGAATGAAGTTATGACATTTTTTGGTAAATGTGTGGAACTAGTGAACATTGTGCTAAGTGAAATAAGGCAGACTCAGAAAATCCAGGGTCAAATGTTTTCTCTCATATGTAGAAGCTAGACCAAAATAAGGAAGAAAAGCAAGGGGGCTGTGGGGAATCTCATGAAAAAAGAAAAGAGATCAGGGAGTAGATGAAGAGGGTAGAGGGAGGAGGGACAGGAAAAGGGAGGAAGGGTGAAATGAAATTAACCAAACTATGCCTTCTATCTGTCTATCTATCTATCTATCTATCTATCTATCTATCTATCTATCTATCTATCTATGAATGAATATTCCACAGTGAATTTTGTCTGCTCCCAAAGTCCTCTGCTCCATCACTCAGACCTTTGCAGCTGTGTCACATGCATTGGTCAGCACCTGTTTTGGAGATCCTAAAGTTTTAAAGCTCAGTTGAGGTTAGGTTATAATTTTGAGAATACCTTTCAACAGTTCCAGGGAACTAACAAATTTTCAGGAAAAACAAGAAAGAAATTGATTTCCACATCTCATTCTAGAGTTCTTTATTCTCCTTCAGTGCCTACTCTCTCTCAAGTCATAGGAAGTTCTGAACCCACACACTGAAATTCTCCAGGATTTCCACACTTAGTAATCAGATTAAATTTTTCTTTTAACTATAGAAAAAGAAAATTTCTCACCCTAAACTAAATATTGTATCTTGGATCTTGATTTCTACCTGGAGCCTGAATCATAGCATGTTTCTTTGGAGAAAAAAACAAACAAACAAAAAACTCATCTCCTTTCAATTTTATGATTTGTTCCTGTGGTCCTGATAAAACAAGGTAAAATGAAAGTAGGAATTTAGTATAACTCTCAGAGTCCAGGTTGATTGGTTTTAAACAGTGACATATCAAGAACATGAACAGTCTTATTCCCTAGGCTATACTCCAGTTTATTTTCTATCTTATTTCAACAGGTGTTTAAAAATCTTGGAATGAAAACTCACTTATGGTAACTTTGTTACTTTTATAGAAGTACTTTTTAAACTGTAAAACACAGTACAAATATAAATGCTATAATTTTTCATGTAAAAACACTTTCAAATATTTAATAGTGTTTAGTGAATCCTAAAGGAAAAGGTTGCTCCTTATCCAGAGGATGATAATATAAAACCCTATATTCTACTATTTTATTTTCAGAAATAATATCTGAAACAATCTGTTTATGACAGCTTTCATCACAGGTTGACATAATCCTAAGACATGATTTACACTAAGATTTATCTGATAATAAAGTTCATTAAGATGAAATGAAAATAAATTTATATTTTATAATACCTGCATCAGACCCACTCTTGTTCTTTTGCCCTTCTTTTAGAGACTGAACACTACTCTTTTCTTAAATTAAAAGAAATTATAACCTTTTGTGCCTCACTATTTGTCAGAATTCACAAGAGCATTTATTAAATGTCCACGTCTTGGTCCTAGAATCTGTACGACGTAAATCATACAAAAAACCTTTTTAACCTTCCAGAAACTGTTAATTTAAGCTAAATAGCATTGAGACAGGCAAATGGGATCATTTACTAAAAGCACCTAAAGAAAGAGTCATACATTATTTGTTAAATAGGTAGAATCAAAAATTAGAAATGAATCTAAGGGAATTTTGGAGTGTACAAGGAAAAAAACCTTTATTTTAGGTTCAAGTGTGAAGGTACTCTCCATGAAGGCCACAGAGTTCAGGAGATTTGGAAGTGCTTTTCTTTACCTTAAAATAGTCCCACACTCCCAGTCTCACCAGATCTTTCTTCTTCCAGAGAACTTAGGACATTTAGTCTCTGCAATCAAGTCCTACTTGGCCACCCTTTTTCAGTAAGCAAAAACCACTTTCATCGTAGAACCCTATCTCATTTCTGCCCCTCTTCATTCTCAATCCACTTAAATTAATTTTGTTTTGTGGAGAGTATCACCTCTGGTAACCAGCACTCTGATCTGGTGTCAGGCACTTGGGTTCCTCTACTTCCATTGCTGATTGCAGGTGGCAGGTGGATGAAAGGCTGGAAATGACTCTGATGATGGCTTGGACTCAGAGCAGAGTGAATAAAAGATGATCCAAGTTTTCTCATTGCTCAGAAAACTACTTTTTTGTTGCCTCTGTGATGTGTTAAAATCGTGTCTTTGGCCTTTGTTGTCCTGATGTTAAGGTCCAAGGAAGAGAGCAGAGAAGCAGCTTGAAAACTGCTCTACCATTTCCTGCCCTTTAGTCTTCACTCTCCCCTCTCTTGATAGCAGGCGAAAAAGAACCCACTGGAACAACAGTATGACACACAGCAGGGAGTTTCTAGTTCTCTGACTACACACTCACTGGTTTTAGGTCAGCTGTCTGTGGAAAGCTGTCTTTTATTGCCTTACTTTACAAATTTACCATTTCTTCTTTTGAATACACTCATCTACAATGATCTATTTTTTAAAATGTTTTCTTTGTGAGATACCTTTATTTAATTCAGGGTTACCTACCTACTTCTTTGAATATGTCCTACCAAAGAGGGCTTGCCCTTGGAATGTGTTGAGATAGAAAATGTTCCATCTCAATCCATGTTTCAGAGTATCTGGATCTAGAGGGTTTTCTAGTCCCTCACTATCTTCTGTTTTAATTACCACCCTTCATTTTGTTTACTGCATATGGTGATTATTGGCAAATTGTGAGATGACATAAATTCCCCTCTGGGTCAACTTGTGAATAGGAAGAATCTGTGCAGTACCTTAATGTTTACTCCTGGTCCTGGTTCCAGATTTTCCATTTTCTACTAGTAAGAATGCTAACTGGTATAATATAAACTATAGATCTTCTTAAAGTTGTGAGCTGAAATTCTGTTGTGAGATTCAATGTTTTTCTTGCAGCTTATGGTCCTACATCTGCATGTCATAGAATTTTTTTCTGTTGCACATATAATCCAAAACAGATGTATTTGTTGGCACATCCCCTTTCCATTTTCAGGTTAAAAGAGTATCTTTCTTTGTTTTAGTCAGGAATCTTAATGTTATAAATGACAGAATTCCAATCAAAATTGGCTTAAGTAAAAATTAGATTTATTGGGTCCCAAAATGAGAAAGTCCCATGGTAAGTCTAACTTCAGGATTCAAACAATGTCATTAGAACTCATTTCATCTTTCGTCATTTCTTGGCTTTCTTTCATGCTTTTGGTTCCAAGTGGTAACGAGATGATTGCATGATCTTTAGTTCTTACGTAATCTCAGGTCTCACAGGAGAGGGCAGGAATATCTTTTCCAGAAATTAGAGCAAAATCTCTTTCCATCTCACTAACTTAGTTTGCCATATGTGTTCATTCCTTAACCATCAATGTGGACATGCAAGTACAACTCCAAATGTTAAAGTTTAAGTCACAGAGATTTGGGAGATGAATTCAAATCCAACAGAAGCAAGATGAAATTGGAGAAAACGAGGACATTGTTATCTGAAGATGATGGGCAGCAAAAACAGTGAATATTCACTGAAATTCCCCTAACTTTTGTATGTATCAGGATCTAAGAAAAAAGTGGGTGGAAGAGAAATGCATGGATCTAAAGAGAAAAAACAGCATCATGGGAAATATTTAGTGAGTACTTGAAAAAGAGGTATCTTGGTATAGTTTTATCTTTTGGATATGAAAATTTTGAGAAATATAAAAGTGGAAGTTATTGGGTGTGCAATACATGATATAACCTATTTTTTTCTCAGAGTTCAGTTATTGATTTAAGGATATTTCCAATATCAAGAAGAAAATGGATTATGAAACAGCAGTTATAAATACTTTAATCATTATTTATCTTTAGATATATTCTGAATGTCCCCTTTATTTAGACATAGGAAACATTTTTAAATACCATTGCCATCTAAATACAGTATGAATATTAATTTAAAAATCTCCTTAACATATATTCTGAGCCCAGTTACAAATAATAGCTGAAAATAACTTGTTACTTACATCATATTTTATTTAAATAACATTACAATTCCAGAGGAAATAAGTAAAATATCAATAACAAACAAAACATATTTTATGAATCAATTTCAACACATAAAAATCTCCCAAAGTTTACTAATTTTGACAGACAAGGAACTCAGCATTTTCCTTTTACAAACATAGTTTTAATACTTATTTTCTAGCATGTCACCAAAATTTTTAGTTATCGTCTGTATTTGTACCATGAATATATAAACTGAGAAGAAAATTATCCATGTGAATAGCAGTGAAATACTAGGCTTGGTTACCTTTCTTGGGATGAGGACAAATTTTCATAATCAGGAGTACTTGAATACTTTAAAGCATTGTGGAAGTTTTGATTATGTGTTGATCAAAATTCGACTCTGAAATCCCAAACTTCAGGACCTCAGAATATAATCATTTTGAAGATAAGATGTGTAAAGAGGTGATTAGGTTAAATTGAGGTGTTTAGTTTGGGCCCTAATTCAGTACAATTGGTCCCTTTTTAAGAAGAGGGTATTTGTATACAGGGAAAGATGCCAGATATGTACACAGAGAGAACACAATGTGAAGACACTGGAAGAAGACGGTCACCTTATAGGCAAGAAAAGAGGACTCAGAAGAACCAAACTTGATATCTTGACCTCAGACTTCTGCAATCTTCAGAATCCTCAGAAAATATATTTCTGTTGCTTAAACCACCCAGTTTGTGGGATCTTGTTATGGGACCCCCAGAAAATTAATATAAGGTTTAAGATGCTATACTGTCTGATATAATAATGAAATAATAAACTGCTAGGCATTTTCCAGTTCTAGGTAGCTCATCATTCACTGGACAAGCATGACAGAAACATAAAGAACAAAAGGAAAGTTGTGTGAAATGAGAACAGAGTCAGTAAGATCTGTATCATGGTAGGCCTTGTAGGCTCCTGATCCACAATATAAATATAGAGAGATGTGAAGGGATCACAATCAGACATACCTTTCAAGAAGGTCAGTTAGAATGTAGTAATAAAGGCTTAGCCAATATCTATGATGGATTCAAGAAAACCAGGAAGGCAAATATCCTAGGTAGGAAGTAAGGTTGCTCTTCACAAGTAGTAGAGATGGAAAGAAGCAGACGGATGAAAGTGGTATGAAAGAGCTGCATGGGCAACTTGGTTAGAAGACGTGAATGATAAGGGATAAAAGAAAGGGAGGAGTCAAGGATAATGATCTGGCTCCACAGGAACTTAGTACACACCAGGTAAACCTGATATAAGTAAAACTGGAGTAACAGCAAGTGTCAGGGAGTTGATTCTACATTTAACTGAAGAATGTTAATGTTGAATTATTGGTGGCGTTGTTACATGTTTTTCAGAGGAAACATCTAGAAAGATAGGAGAGAAATATTTTAAAGATAATGTTATGAAAAGAAAGTGTGAAAAAATTAACTTACAATCAAAGATACCAAACAACATGAGGAATGGAGTGTGGAGGGTCAAGTAGGATCTGACCTAAAGGATGACTATCACAGGGACTAACATGAAAGTCCCAAGCAACAAATGGAAAAATTTCTGTTCGAGAGAAAAAAAATCCAGATTGTATCCTCAGGTTGACAGGAATTGAGGAGTGGTACAAGGAGAAAAAAAAAATGTAGGCAACAAGAGAAAATTTAGGTTGGTCAGTTAAACCTCTCTTCTTTCATTTTGCCTTTATCCCGCTTTGCTATTCTTTACTATTCTCTCTCCATCTCCACCCCCCACCTCCTCTAAAGAGAAGGGGTCCCTAATATGATTGGTTGGAACTTAGGATGTTAATTGAGTGCCATTTTATTAGCAGGACTGTTTAGTACATTTCGAAGTTCTGTACCTTACCATGACTCTTTTTTTCCACTCTCAGTTCTAGTGTGGTGTGATCTACTTCAGGCAAATCAAGCTCAATCTTCACTTCTTCTCTATTTTCTAACTACTTGAAATGGGCAGCTAATCTTTTTCTTTTTTTTTTTTTTAATGTCTTACCACCCCACTCTTAAAGGAATAATGAATGAATAAAAGAAAAATTGGCTACATGATTTTTTTTTTCAGCCCTGGATGAAAGATCTGTCAAACCCAAGGATAGGATCATTTATTAAGAAGAAGAAATTTCTTTTTTTTTTCTTTTTTTTTTATTGGTTCTTTTTAACTATAGATGACAGTAGAACCCATTTTGATATAATTTTATAGCAGGGACTATATCTTTTTTTCATAATGTATTCAATTGTATTCATACAATCTTACATATACATAGGGTAATATTATCTGTCTCAGTCTACTATTTGTCCTTCCCCCACCCCCTCACAGCCCATTTT
>JAJEJO010000420.1:708993-722891 GCA_020662805.1 Glaucomys volans
GTCCTTCCCCCACCCCCTCACAGCCCATTTTCCTCCCCACCATCCCTACTTCCTCCGTTCTTTTTTCCTCCCCCCATACCCCCCCCCCCCCCCGGTTATGTATCAGCATCCACTGATCAGAGAAAACATTTGGCCTTTGGTTTTTTGGGCTTGGCTTATTTCACTTCGCATGATATTCTCCAACTTCACCCATTTACCAGCAAATGCCGTAGTTTTATTCTTCTTTATGGCTAAGCAATATTCCATTATGTAAATATACCATAGTTTCTTTATCCATTCTTCAATTGAAGGGCATCTAGGTTGATCCCACAATCCAGCTATTGTGAATTGGGCAGCTATGAACATAGATGTGGCTGCATCCCTATACTTTGTGGATTTTAAGACTTTTGGGTATAAACCAAGGAGTGGGATAGCTGAGTCAAATGGTGGTTCCAGTTCAAGTTTTTTGAGGAATCTCCATACTGCTTTCCAGAGTGGCTGCATCAATTTGCAACTTCACCAGCAATGTACAAGTGTGCAGGAGGTATCACAATACCAGACCTTAAACTCCACTATAGAGCAATAGTTACAAAAACAGCATGGTATTGGCATCAAAATAGGCAGGTAGACCAATGGTACAGAATAGAAGACACAGAGACAAACCCACCTAAGTATAGTTATCTCATACTAGACAAAGGTGCCAAAAACATACAATGGAGAAAAGATAGCCTCTTCAACAAATGGTGCTGGCAAAACTGGAAATCCATAAGCAAAAAAATAAAATTAAATTCCTATCTCTCACCCTGTACAAAACTCAAAATGGATCAAGGATCTAGGAATTAGACCTGAGACTCTTCACCAAATAGAAGAAATAGGAGGCCCGAATCTTCTTCATGTTGGCTTAGGACCAGACTATCTCAACATGACCACCAGAGTGTAAGAAATAAAAGGAAGAATCTATAAATGGGACGGATTCAAACTAAAAAGCTTTTTCTCAGCAAAAGAATCAATCAATAATGTGAAAAGAGAGCCTACAGAGTGGAAAAATATCTTTTCCACACACTTCAGACAGAGTACTGATCTCCAAAATTTATAAAGAACTTACAAAACTTTACACCAAAAATGCAAAGAACCCAATCAATAAATGGGCTAAGGAACTGGGCAGACACTTCACAGAAAATGATATACTGGTGATCAACAAATATATGAAAAAGTGCTCATCATCTCTAGTAATTAGAGAAATGCAAATTAAAACCACCCTAAGATTTCATCTAACTCCAATTAGAATGGCTATTATCAGGAATACAAGCAATAATAAGTGGATGTGGGGACGAAGAAGAAATTTCTTTAGGTGGAGAAGGCTGTGGAGTGCTCAGAAGAATTGTAAACTAACCAATATGCTTGCAGAAATCAGGTTTTTGACCTGTTTGGAAGGAGGAGGATGGAAGGGGTGACATTTTCTGCTAGAACTAGTTCCTTGAATATCACTTGGACAATAAATAACATCAACAGCAACTAAGAAGGACTAATGAATGGTGGCTGGATTCTTTTTATTTTGTGGACTGTGAGTTATCCAGAGTCCAGAATAGTTGGAAAAGGAAGCACTAATAATGTCTTTAGTAAGTAGAAGGCTGGTATATAGTTTTTGTTAGTTTTGGCAAAACAAGACATCACGGTATCTACACATTGATTGATATGGAGCAGGTTGTGTTCATGAACACTTCAGTATTTCCTTCATTCTAGGTGCAGTTTTTCAAATCCTCCCCCAAATTTGTTATTGGTCTTTTAAACTTTTAAGTATTCTATTGGGAATAAAGAGATAAATCTTATGTTTCAATTTGCTTTTCCCTGAGTACTAATGATTTTTCTTTTCACATATTTATCAATCTTCTTTGGTGACATTTCTAGTCAAAATGTTTGTTAATTTTTTTTAAATTTATGGTTGTTTTATTTATTTCTAATATTCTTTATATATTATGGATATAAATCCTTTGATAGATATATACATTTTCAGGGGCATGAATTAAGTATATATGAATTTATTATCAATACTTTACCATTTGTGTGACTTTCATTTTCATTAAAAAATTTTTCTCCTTTTTTTTATTTATTTTTTTTATTTACTTATTGATTCATTGAACACAAATGGAGTACAGCTATTGTTTCACTGGTTGTACACAAAGTAGAGTCACACCATCTGTGCGTTCATGCATGTACACAGGGCAATGGTATCTGTCACACACTCTGTTATTAATTTTACCCCCCCACCCGCCCCCACCCCTCCCTTCCCTCTATGCTAGCTATCTTTCCTCCATTCTTGCCACCTTTCCCCCCCGCATTATGCATCATCATTCATTTATCAGAGAGACCATTCGGCCTTTGGATTTTTGGGATTGGCTGATCTCACTTAGCATAACAGTTTCCAACATCATCCATTTACCTACAAATGCCATAATTTTATTCTTCTTTATGGCTGAGTAATATTCCATTGTGTATATATACCACAATTTCTTTATCCATTCATCTACTGAAAGGCATCTAGGTTGATTCCATAATCTAGCTATTGTGAATTGAGCAGCTATGAACATTGATGTGGCTGCATCACTGTAGCAATCTGATTTTAAGTCCTTTGGGTATAAGCCAATCTCCTTGTTTTTTTATGTCACTGATTTTTGCTCTTTAATATTCCTTCTTCTACTCAAATGGGACTTAAATTTAAATTGGAATCTTATAATTTTGATTTTACATCTTATTTTTCTAATACAATAATTATATAAGTCTACATTTGTTACTCTTGTAGCTGTTTTTCATATGTGGTGTTTTCAGTATAATTCAGGTGGAAAAACATTTGGGTTAAAGAATAAATCAAAGAGCAAAAATCAGTGACATAAAAGAAGAACTTTATAAAAGTATAATTAAAGCTATGCCTTTGAACCTCTTTGTTATTTTTGTTATAAATTCTACTTTTATATAGACTACAATCATCACAAAATTGCCATTTTTGCTTTAAGCAGAGTCTTTTCATGTAATTAAGAAAAGAATACTGTTTCTGTTATATTTAACATATTCATAATTTGGTGACATTTGAGTTTTAGGTAAAATACTTTTCTTGAGCATTTGTTGTAGATCATTTCATTCAGGTCTTCTAGTAACATATCCTTTCAGTTTTTGGTTTATCTTAAAATATTTTAATTACAGCATCATTTTTTTTTGGATTTAGAATTCTGTATTCATACAATTTAAATAAATCACTTTTTTGGGGAGGGGTACTGGAGATTGAACCCAAGTTTCACACATGCTAAGCAAGTGCTGTACCACTGAGTTACATCCTTAGTTCATTTTTAAAAAGTTTTGTTTTGAAATGTACTTATTTATAGTGCTTATTTAAGTTGCCCAGGTTGACCTTGAATTTGCATCCTCCTGCCTCATCCTCGAGAGTAAAGGTGTGCACCACCATGGCTGGCTTCATTGTTTTAGATAAGGCTTCAGTAATATTTTTTTTATCAGACCCCACCCCATCTCCTGCTTTTGTTTTCCAGTTTTATCTTGAGTTTTTAGTGATTTAGTCATAATACACTAGGGTACACTTGGGTATGTGTTGTTGTTAATTTGTTTGTTTATGTCAGGCTTAGGTTTTTAGATCTGAATTTTTAATTAAAAAAAAAGCTTTTTGGAATTATTTATTTTAATTATTTTTTTTATTTTTTTTTTTTTTTTTTTCCTGGCAGACCACATGGAAGCGAAGTCTCTTGGATTTGCAATGCCTCGAAAGCTTCTCTCATCTGTCCATGTGCGAAAAACAATGCAGCTGACTGGCAGAATTTAATCCTGAAATGGGAAGCCTCCAATGATGCAGGTTTTACCACTGCAAAACAAAAAAATTTGAATGCAAATAACTAAGAAAAAGTATACTAATATTACAAAATGTATACTTGTTACTCCATTACCTAATGCGTCATTCAAACTATATAAGAATCATAAACTTAAGGAAGATATCACTTTCCTTTGGAATAGTAGTGTGTGTAAGGAAAGTAGCTCCTTTTTTAAGCTTTATTTTCAATATATAGTATCAGTGGTAACAAAATCATCCTCTTCCACAGGAATTTTCTCATTTACCAAATAAAGGCCAGATATTCTCTCCGATACATTGGTGGGGACCCAAAAGGACAATAAATGTGTGTTATAATAATAATAATAAAGGGGAAAAAAACAAGATACATGTGTGTGTGTGTTTGTGTGTGTGTATGTTTGAGTGTGTGCTGTCAGAACACAAATACACTTTTCTTTGTGATTTGCATGCACAGTGATGGATTTGCATTCATCCATCTTAATGGCCCAGATGATATTTCATTCTCAGACACAGATCACTCTCAAGTATATTCCTTTTGACTTGACTTTTCGCCTCACTTGTAAGCTAATATATCCAATACTCTGCTTAATATATTATCTTGGTTGAATAAAAGGCAAATAAAAATAAATGTTAGAAACGAAACTCTTGGCAATCATCACACACCCACCCAACAAAAGATCTTATCTTTTCCTTATCTCAGGTTTCTTTCTCTTAGTAAATGACAGCTTCATTCTGTTACTCAGACTCAAAGCACAAAGAAATTCTTCACTTCTCTTTCACAACCATATTACACTGATAATCAAATCTGTTTAATTTTTCTTTCAATCTTGACTCCCATCAAATGTAAGAACTTTTGGCTCTTCTTCACAATATATTCCAAATTTGACCACTTCTCACTCCCTCCTGAGCTACTACTTTGGAGCAAAATCATGAGAATCTCTCACCTTGATCATTATGACAGACTTCAAATTGTTCATATTTTTGTTACCAGGCCCAATAAACTCTTCTTGCAGTAATACTATGGTCCCTTAACTGTAAGAGTTGTAAATATCCTGCTCAAACCCTCCTCTATTTTCCTTACCCACACTGAGGGGGGGGGGAAAGTAAATCCTAGGTTTTACAATAACACATGTGCTGAACTGGTAGACTCTTTTCTACCCTTATCATCTGCCTCTCTCCCTATGCCTTACTCTATGATAGGCACACAGTTCTTTTTATTGTACCATGAACAAATCAAACATGCTCCCACTATAGGGCATCTTCACATCTGATACTCCTTTTATTTGGGAAGTTCTCACCCAGAAATTCGTAAGTTCTGTCCTTCATATCACAGCAGCGATTGCTCAGATGCAAGCTCCAAAGAGGTGCACTAGGATCTGCGTATGAGACTAGCAACCCTCTCACTTAGCTTTATTTTTCTCCTACCATTTATCCCCTTTTGACATTATATTAAACAATATTTTTTAGTTTTCTTCCTTCACTACCATGTAAGGGTGAGAAAAGCCTGGTCAGCCTTGCTTGGTGTTTGATCCCAGCAACTTTAACAAGTGCATGAATGACCAATTGTTTTTCTGTTACGGAAACTTCATTTTCTCTATTCTTTGACCATTGTGACTCTAATTTACTCTCTGATAAATTAGAATTACTTCTAGATCAAAGAGCAAGTAATCAAGTCTATTTTTCACATAAAGGTGCTTTTAGCAAAGAATTTGTAGATACTGCAGATGTGCAGCATATCTCTTGGAAAGAGCACACACAAGCAATTATATTTTGTTTAATATAATAGATAGCGATGATTAATGCCATATGTTTCATGAGAATTCAGGTGCCGGGGTTTTTAAGACCTGTGTCAGTAATTTGCTAAAGGGTTTCCCAGCACGTATTCCCTACCAGGGAATAGCTTCCCTCCAATATTGCTTTCATTTTTCTTTATTAATAAACTTTCAAAATTATTATTCCTGTCAAATACAGATATGTACATATAGATTGTTCTTATTTAACAAAATGCTGGCCCCCATTTTATGTCATGAGGCAGATTGGACTCAGCATAGGTTAATTTTATCTCTTAAAAGTAGCTATCTGTTTATGAGTTTGGGTCAGGTGGTAAGATAAGTCAATTTAATTTTTGTTGGCATTGCTTCATTATTCTCTTTTCCCACATGAAATCCTTCAGAAATTTTATTGTACTTGCTAATCAGATGAGAAATCATCAATTAAAATTAAATTTCAAAGTACCAATCAAATTTTTCATCTCAATTTGTTACATAATCAATCATTTGAATAGCGGTTTGTACTTAATAGATTATATATAAGTTGTGACAATTCAATCCAATTCTTAGACCTACATACATTTTACTAATTGGAATAGTAATCATTAGCTTATATTTAAATTCAGTATTTCAAGTTAGTGAAGAATCAAGTGACATCAAATCTGTGTGTAATAAAAGAAAACATTACTATAAACTAGAATTAATTCAAGTCAAGATTGTCCAATTTCATTCAAGTTGGAGTTGAAATGAATGGCATACTATCTAAATGTGCTATTGAAGATACACTGTCTTCTGATAAGAATAAAAACAAATAGGACATAAAATGTAATACATAAAAAATACCCAACTTGTGCTTTTTGTGAATGAGTTTTTCACCTGACAGTAACTGCTGGGCACACTTTTCTGGGGGACAGTAGAGGAGATGTACTGATTCTGTCAGAGGTAAATGAAATTTAAATTTTTAAAGTTATGTTTAAGTTTTGATATGCAGACTTTATAAGTTGTTCAAAGATCTATGACATTTTGCTGACTTAACGAATATTCGGTGAACAATTCTGTTAGGTGCTATTTTTTTACAATCATATTAGAGATACATGAAAGATAATATATAAGCCAAATTTGGTGGCCCATGCCTATAATCCCAGAAATTGGGGAGGCTGAGGCAGGAGGATCACAGTTTTAAAGTCAGCTTTGGCCAGTAATACCCTGACTCAAAATAACAAATAGTGCTGGGGATTTGACTCAGTCATAGAGTACCCTGGATTCAATCCCCAGTACCATTTTAAAAAAAAGAAAGAAAGAAAAAGAAAAAAAAGAAAAAAGAAAACATAATATATCAGCAGTATGATAAAACAAATACACAAACACACACACCATCTGTTGGGTATTGATAGGCTATACAATGAATATAAACTGATTACCTGATTTGTCAGAAATGTGCAAATGTCTGTGTAAATTTCATTAGGGAAGAGGAATATATGCCCTGTAAAAATTAATAATTCTTTTAATATTTTGGTGTCATTTTCAAATAATTGAAAGCATCAACTATTGTCATAGTTTTTTAAATAAAGTATGTACCTTTGATTTTAAAAAGCACTTAACACTTTACTACATTTATTGCATTATTTATACTAATATAAAATGTTTCTATTCAAGAGCATTCACCATATTTAATGATTTATTTGATCAAACACCAGTTTTCTCATTGTTGAGCATAGTTCTTTAGTACTGGGCTAAACAGTAATACTGTAGAAAGAAGTACAACCTTAAATTATAAACATATGAATTCTGAAATTTCAATCTGCTTCATAAGATAATTATTACATAACTCACTTTAGCCTTCACTCTTAGTTATGAAACAAGAATGGAAACAATGATATAAATTTACACATTAGTAAATACATATTTTTTAGGTACTGATAATTAAAGAGGAAGTCTAACATGGAATTGCATAACAAATGCCATTCTATTCTCTAAATCTCAAATTAGTTATTTGTGTATATCTGCTACTGAGTGGTTGGTATTTGTTATGTCTGTCTTTCTGCAAAGGAGTCTTTTTAAAAAATTCATCTAAAAATTGGTATACAAACCTGTAAGCAGGTTTGCAATCTACTGTCCAAAAGTGACTCAGTCTAATCTCCTTGTATGTATGTTAAGGATAGAACTCGTGGTGGACTACTGATACTTGTTTATGGGAGAGTCATATTTATGAGATGTTTTTAGTAGGTTATACCAGGTTGTCTACAATGGTTCTTTGTACATAAATGCAAAACCTATTATTTATGGGGGAGCTCTCTGGAAAGTGTTCCACAAACTATGTAACTGACTAAATAGAAGATTGAGATGTTTCATGACCCAGCCAGCTCTCTTTTGTGTGGATGTGTAGAACTCTTGCTTTCCTGAGACTTGTAATTATTTGTAGCATCAGAATTATTAGTAAAGCTATCTTATTGGATTAGAGCTGATTCATTTGGTGAGTTTTACAATATGATCTTTTGTGTTATCTGAGTATGAATCTTATATTTTAGATCAACTTCATGGCTAACTAAGCATTTTTTTTTTTTAATTACTTGGTTGGATGAGAAATATAAGTCACAACCACTTAAAGTGACTTTTATTTAAGCATATGTGAAAAAGATGAGATTTTGGTCTTGAGCAAAATATTCTTAAAGATTCACCCCTTATTTAAGCATCCAATGGCTAATGCAATATAAAGATTTTTAATCTGTTAAATCTAACTATAAATCAATCCAATTTTATTAGGATTTGCAGAAAATGAATTATAACACAGAAAACATTAGCTTATCCTGAAAAGATGGTAAAGGAGTAGAAAAGACAAAAAAAATCAAACTGAGTTATTAATTTTCACTTATTTATTTCAATACCATTATATCTTAAATTTTCATTGTTTTGATCTTTTTTCTTTGTTTTATTATTTTATTTCATTCAAGTTTCATCTCTCACCTTTAGCCATGACTGTTTTCGCTTAACTACATTTTTTCCTGCATTGTTCTCTTTAAAACAACCAGTGTTATTTTTTTTACACATATCTTCATGGTTGTTTATGCCTATACAAATGTAAATGTGTCTCATGGACATGATTTTACATCTCTTTCTCTATTTCTTTTTATAAGTCCAAAATGTGTAATTTTATTAATAAAACTTTTTAACAAATTATATTTACTATCATTTATGAGCTCTTATAAAATAGAAGAAAAAAAGAGAAACTTACTATTCAGGGAGATACCTTTTACCCAATTTTGATTTTGATGAGGAGAGAATTTCCCTAAAATCAAAGGACTACTGTCTAATATCCCTATTCCTGCTCAATTCTTGCCTATAGAACAACCTGATAGTTAAGGTTGGGGAAAAAAACTTCCCACTTTCCCAGGGAACAAGAGTTAGCTTTCTTCTACTTCATGTTGTAAGTCTTCCATGTCATATGTAATGCTCGAAATGGGAAGTTTTCTTGAGACCAGGTGTCTCATGGTTAACAACATCAGTCTAGTGCTGGGGTTAACTATGGAACTGAATATTTCACTCTCAAAGTAGGCTACCTGTGCTAACTTTCCCTTTATTAATGTTAACAATAGGGTATTTGAACTCAATTATCAATCTGTTCAGGAATAAGGTGAGGAAAAGGGTGAAGGACCTTACAAATTCTTAGGTTTCTTTAAAGATCTCAACCATAATTTTATTAACCTACCAGTGGAGAAGTAGGTTGTTTTAAGATTTCTATGTATATAATAAATTGTTAAGGGACACAGTTATAGCTATGCTTTATGTATTTGTGATTTTTATCTTTAGGTTAAATTTTCAAAATTGAAATCCTTGTACGAGAAATTCTTCACATTCACAATTTATGTCCATGTTTCAGTAATATTGTCCAGAGTTTTGAGGAATTTACATTCACAATAATGATGTACAAAATGATTTGACTTTACTATGAAAATTGAAAATATATTTGTATTTGTATTCATTTTATTTTAATGAGGTTGAGCAAAGGATCATATATTTATGATTATGTGACTATATTTGTATACATATGTAATATATATACATTGTAGTATGTTTTTCTGCTTTTTCTTTTAAAAATTTTATTTGAAAGAGCTTCATTATTATTTTTGGGGTACTAAGAGTGGAACCCAGTGGTGCTCTCCCACTGAGCTACATCACCACCCCTTTTTTTTTCGATACAGAGTCTTGGTAAGTTTCTGAGGACGGCCTCAAAGTTGAGGTCTTCCTGTCTCACTCTCCCAAGTAGTTTGAATTAAAGATGTACACCACCACACCTAGCATGAGTTTGTTTTATATTAATGAATTTTTTTATCATGTGAACATAGTATTCACTCATTTGTGATTTTTTTATCTTATGTGTTTTTAACATATATTCTTAATATTTATTTAGTCTAATTACTTATTTTTATTCTTTATTGTTTCAGCATATTTGATTTAAACATTATACAATACTAATTATACAATAGTATTGTTTTCTTAACTTCCACAATTTTTTTCTCTATTGAACAGGAAAGTGGGTGATATAATGAGCCTTGTTGCTTTCATATTTTTCCTTCCTATAGAAGTTGAATGATATTTAAGGTTGAGTCAGAGAAAGAAGTAAGATGAGCCACCTTGAGCTCCTAAAAAACCATAAATGAAGAAAAATGAATGCAAAACTAAGAACTCATGGAGATACAGTAGTCAGAATTATCTGTGATAGGAAGGAGTTGATAAGCTTTTATAAAAGAGGAGGATTCAGAAGATTGTTTCTTGCTATGTAGCACAGCTACAGAAGTGAAAGGCTGGTAATAGGTGGCATTTTCCTTACACTGAATGATGGGAAGATTGTAACTATTTTCATTTCATTTTGCTATGAGTTATAAAACAGCTTTAAATAGAATGTTCTACTTTATTTGCAGCTCACCAATAATTCAGACTTATGTAAGCACAGGGAATAACTTAGCATCACAAATACATTTACTTCATGCTAGCAAAATCGTATAATAAATGTGATTTTCAAATACAGAATATTAAGTTCAATTCACAGTAACTTTAAGTTGGAATTAGATCCAGAGTTAAAATAAATTGTAATTTTAAAATAATTTAAATTAATTTAATACCTTGTATTTAACATCTTGTGTTTAATATCTTGTATTGAACCAATTTGGGACCTTGTTTAATGTTGATGGATAATATACTAACATTAAAATTTATAATTTTATGATTAAAGGATTTGTAATTTTGGGTTCCATATTTGCAATCACACACTACATATTGATGTTTCGGTCAACAGCACAGTGCATCTGTGGCAGTGGATATATTATATATCCTAGGTGTATATTAGGCTATGCCATCTAGGTTTGTGTAAGTATAGTCTACATGCTTGCACAATAATTAAATTGCTTTACACAGGATTTTTCAAAATGTATCTATGTCTTTTTTTTGTGGTATAAATGACAGCACATGTAACTTTATTATGAGTATAAACAATATGACACACTCTGTGATGCTTAACTCAAAGTTCATCATAGAAGTAAGACTATCATGTTCATTTAACCTTGAATTTTTGGAAATTTTTTTTTTCTTCCCTTAGGGTGAAAAATAGGTGGAGCAGAATAGTCCATGGCATGTTTGTTTCCTCAGTTCTGTTTGTATAGTCCACAGACATAACAAATTCACCCAAAAGACACTTCCTCAAATCCAGACTCACCACCCAGATTTATAACATAGGGCTTCCTCTAGATACTTTTTCCTCATAATTACCCAACACCCAAGGCAGTGGAGTATAAATCCTAAGCATTTAAACTCTCAAACCAAAGCCTTCTTAGGCATAACAAAAGAAGCAGGTAAGCCACAGAACTTTACCCTCTCTTCTCCCATGACCTACTCATCTACACTGCAGATTAGACTTTTATCAGCATTTGAATGAATGAAGATCATAGGATAGAGTGACCCACACTTTGTGATCCTACAGAGCTTCTGAGGAACATCTCAGTAAACCTGAACAAGGGAAGTATTCTGCTTCCCCAAGAGTAAATTATGCTTAAGAGCAATAGACATAATCTATTATTTCCAGTTAAAACACCTTGCCAGCCCCATGGTCTTGTGTTCTTGACCCTGTCTTGAGCTAGACTCCACTCAGCTCTGCCACCCAGGCCCCAAAGCAGTTCACCTTGAAACTCTGTGTTGTCAAGGCCCCTGATGGCCTCCACTGCATCCTCTGCCCTGTCCATGTGTACAAAGGCATAATCTTTCACGATGTCACATTCGATAACTGGGCCATACTTCTCAAACTTGCCCCGAAGCTCTTGGTTGGTACAAGTGGGCCTGATGTTGCCCACGTAACTTGGTTGAAGCTTTGCTCCTGTTCTTGCTGGCTTCCACGTTGATGTTCACCCCATGCAGCTTGTAGTGGTGCAGGTTGCGTACGGCATCCTCGGCCGCCGTCTTGTCCTCTATGTGCACAAAGCCGTAGTTCTTAATGATGTCACATTCCAGCACCTTTCCATATTGCTGGAAGAGTGAGCGGATCTCTTGCTCTGTGGCCTCCCGGAGCAGGTTTCCAATGAACAGCTTCACCATCCTGACAAGAGCCTCCGGGTGGTGGCGGCGGTGGCGGCGGCTCCCGTGTCAGAGAGAACCCGACCTGTATCTCTGTCTTGTAGTGATGTATAACTATAAAAATAAACTATTAAGCATTGAAAGTTAGAAAAAATTGTAAGAATTTGGAGAGAGACTGACAGTAAAAAACAAAACAAAACAAAACAAAAACCAGAAACAATTTAGGAAAAATTGACTCATTTAACCAGATAGAACTAATTTTGTTATTTTATTTTGTTCTATTGTGGTTTGGGAAACAACTCCAATAGAATATTACATAGTAAATTATAGAAGAATAAATATTTAAAATGGATATAATAAAGAATATTTCTAGTACAGAGAATACCTCAAAGTATTTTAAAAAAGGGTTAATTGGCTCCTAAATTGACAGAGGTTTACAGTAATTTAAATTAGAGGGAAACCTAATACCCAAAAAAGTAGATGACAGTAAGCTAAACCATTTTTAATAATTTCTGCATCAATGAGGTGTACTTTATTTTACCCATGATTTTGAAAAGCAAAATAGAAATATAATCTTCAATTCTGGTGACAATGTGAGGATATGAACAATCCCACATATTAGTGATGGAAATGATCACCAAATACGGCCTTATGCAATGTATCTTTAACATAAAAACACAAAATTTGTCTTATAACTACCACTGTTACTAGAAATCCTACTTTTGGGAATTTATCATATAGAAGTAAAAAAGAAGTAAATAAGAATATATATGAAAACAGACTGATAGAAAGAAATGTGTATATACATTATGTGTGTTTGTATCAAGAGATAGATACATATAATAGCATTAGTTTGCTGAAGAGGTATTGGTGAAACTCTTAATGACTACCAATATTTATCAATAAAAAATCATAAAGTTGGCTTAAAATATTACATAATACTATGACAATATTACAAGAAGTAGTTTGATATAATACATCAAAATTTTTTAAAAAATTAAACAACCAATAGCTTGAGAATAATTTGAGATGTATGATTTTGGTAAAAAAACAAAACAAAACAAAACAAAACAGAGGTGTGCCTTCCATGTATATGTGCATGTGTATTAATGGTATGGAAAAGACCATGCCAGATTGGTCACATTTGTTAAAGAATGCGTGAGTAGGGGATTCAGTGGTAGAAACTCTAGAATAAATTACATATTTTGTGCATTGTTTAAATGTTTATGGAGAATATATTTCTATAGTTCAGATACTAAAAAGAAATTTAACATATGAAATATGGGAATAAAAGAAATGAAATCAGAATAAAAGTAAATAGAAGAAAGGCTTTTAAAAGTCACTGTTATTATTATTATAAATAAGTTGTTTTGGTTGTGAATTCTGCACCATTTTTAAAAATTACTTGGAATTCATAGGAAGAAGTTGGTTAAAAAAGAATAATTCCATTTTAAATTGGTCATTTCCTCTCAACTCTTTGAGTAAAAATTTAAGCATGTATCCTGCTCTTATAAAATATATAACAAAGGCCAGGCATGGTGGCCACACGCCTGTAATCCCAGCAATTTGGGAGGCTGAGGCAGGAGGATTGCTAGTTCAAAGCCAGCCTCAGCAATTGAGCGAGACCCTATGCAACTCAGTGAGACCTTGTCTCTAAATAAAATACAAAATAGGAAAATAGGGCTGGGGATGTGGCTCAGTGGCTGAGTGCCCCTGAGTTCAATCCTTGGTTCAAAAAA
>JAJEJO010000420.1:722991-784780 GCA_020662805.1 Glaucomys volans
AATGTCTTTAACTTACATAGACTTTACCTTAAAACATATGTTAGAATACATTCATACTTATATTGGTTTCAAATTGAATTAAAATATATGGATAATCAAAAGGTTAATAATGTGCGGGCTACTAAGTTTAATTCATACAAATTAGGTAATAATAGAGCATTGGAACACATTATCATTTCAAATTATGCTTCCTCCCAGTTGATGATTTATATATTGTAATTTGTTAAAATTTATATATATGTATATATGTACATATATACATATATGTATGTGTATTATTGATATATTACCTATTTGCTCTTTATATTTAAAACAATTTTTTTTTTTTGAACTGGGGATTGAACTCAGGGTACTCAGCCACTGAGGCACCTCCCCAGCCCTATTTTGTATTTTATTTAGAGACAGGTTCTCACTCAGTTGCTTAGTGCCTTGCCCTTGCTGAGGCTGGCTTTAAACCCCTGATCCTCCTGCCTCAGTCTCCCAAGCCACAGGGATTACAGGCGTGTGCCACCATGCCCGGCTTATTTAAAACATTTTTAAAGCCAAATGAAACTCTTCCTTTCCAGAAACATGAGTAGCTATGTTCTCAACTGATTCAGTTCAGAAGCCCACCTAGAGATACTGGGGCTTCCACCACCACTGCTTTCTCCCCTTGCGCCCTCCCTGTGTGCTAAGACAGTACACCCGCAGAAAGCTAAAGGGGAAATGTGGAACCACATAGATTCATACAACACAAATTTATTCTACTCACATCTAGTCTCAATGACAGATAAAACAGAACTGATTTGCTGCTCTCTTGTATACCTTTCCCCAAAGTGCTGCATATCAACGTATTTAAAGGTAACATGTTGACAGGATATTTTTAAAGGTAACATGTTGATAGGATAATTATTTAAAGTATAAAAGTAAAGCAAGTACATAAAAGTAAATCCTGCAAACTGTCAGAACACTGTTCTCCTTCCCAGTCATTCTATTGCTCAGACCTTGCTGAGAGGAATCCCTGGGCTATGCTCTTCTGATCAGGAGACATGATTTTCCCAAACCTACCTCCTTACCACCTGCACTTCACAGAGGAATCCCAAGAGTCCACAGATCTCAATAAAAATAAAACACAGAAATTGCCCTCTTGGTTCAATACACTTATTTTAGATATGAGAAAATATGAACTCAAATAGGTGAAATATCTTCAAATATCTTCCTGAAAGTTACATCTTAGTCCTTTCAGGCCGGTATAACAAACTTTTATAGACCAGGTGACTGAAAAAGGACAATAATTTATTTATCATGGTTCTGGAGGCTAAGAAGTCCAAGACCAAGTCTCTCTAGAGGGCCATCTTCTTATTGTGTTCATGCTTGATAAAAGCACTGATCAACCTATCTGGGGTCCCTTTTTTAGAATTTCACAAATTCCTAAGCACCAGTTAAACTTTCAAAGTCTCCATCTCCAAATAGCATCCCACTGAGGATTAACTCTCAATTTATGAGAGGTTTTGTAAAGAAACATAATAGGAAATTTATATAATTTGAGAGAGATAGAGACACACAGAGAGATTTTTAAAGAATTAGCTAATATGATTCTGAGAACTAGCAATTGTGAAGTTGTTATAGCAGACTGGCAACAGGCTGGAGACCCTGAGAACAGCTGATGTTGCAATTTAAGTCTGAAAGCTGTCTATGGGGGCTGAATTTCTTCACTGGGGGGACCTCAGTCTTTTTATCCTAAAACCTTCAGCTGATTGGATGAGACTGACTGCCACTGTGGAGGGTAATCTATTTTATCCAGTGTCTACTGATTTAAATGTTAATTGGATTTAAAAAGCATCTTCACAGCACCATCTGGTATTTGAACAATCATCTAGGCACCATAGACTGTCCATGTTGACTCACAAAATTAACCTGAGTTGTAAATACAAGAAGCATGACTAGGAACTGAAAACTGATGAGCACATAAACTACTGGTAGAAACTAAAAGAGGAAGAAAGGGGAGAAGAGGGACAGACACAGGTCAATTAATTGGATTACAATAGGAAAGCAAAGGAACAGATCCATACAAAAATGCCATGGGAGCTGAGAATAGGAAGTGAATAATTTTGCTTGGAAAAAAAAAGGAGAGATGCATGATGCTCAGGATGCCTTCCACTCATCCAGATATTTGGCCCAAAAGAGCAATAGCTCAAGTCAGGGAGAACTTTAAAGAGATGTGTGAAGCTCTACCTTGGGGCTCATGTGGAACTTCTTCTAGGCTCAGGTCCAAAATATTTGCAAACTTAAACTCAAATTCAATTTTACAGTGAAACCTAATATGCATTGGGATCTGTCTTAGTTTGAGACATTGCCTTTAAAAAATCTCTTTCTCCCAGAAAGATTTTTATTTTATAAGCATTATATATGCCTATTTGTTTTATTAAATGTACAGAGCTTTTGGAAGGTTGGTTTTAACTGTTTTAGACCATGCGCTATCCAGTTTTTCCATCTGCAATTTTCATAGTAGAATCTTTGCTTCAGCAAATCACAGCATTTTGTTGTTGTTGTTGTAGGATTTTGGCAGCTAGATTCACTCTGAGCACAGTGGGCTGTCTTTCTTCAGCACACTGCATTAGAGAAACGGTTCGACACCCTGAGGGTTTTTTGGAGTTTCTTTGTTCAGAAAAGAATCAAATCACACTTCTGAAAGTAGATCTATTTCTTTCAAGATTTCGTTTAAATGATCATTGACAAACCAAGCTAGACACTAATTAGCTCTCCTCTTGAAATTAATGTATTTTATATGTATTAAAGGGAATATCACAGGAGACACACTGTCAATCTACATTTCATGAAGAATGTTATGTATCATATAACCATTGAATATTGGCAAATGTTTCTAGGTTTCTAGCTCATCCTGAACTATTCTCCTCCTTGCTGGCTGTGGTTGGGCCACATTGGCCCCTTACTTCCTGGGTCTCTGTAAGACTTTTCCCATCTTTAGGTCTTTTTACATCTTGTTCCATTGGGTCTGGAAAACTTTTTGTTTATTTCTTCCAGGAATTGAAGACTCTCCCCATCTCAAGTCTTAACTCTATTTTGCTGCTTCCATCTTTGGCCATATCATCTACTGCAGCTGTCTGATCACTCATTTCTCATCTGTGGTCCACTGCCTTCTATCAAAGCAGGCTCTTTATTTCCTTTAGTGCCTATCTCATAATCTTAAGCTGTTTTTCTTATTTGATTCCCCAAATAGGGTCTATTTTTCACACTAGGAAGATAGATTCATTGGCATAAGAACTCCTGTCTTCACAGCTATACCCTTAGCACGAAATACATACAAAGTCATTCTTGGTGATGAAATGCTGGAAAGAAAACAATGTGTTCCTGATGGTCACACAAAATGCTATTAACAGTGATGTTCTTAGAAAACAGGTGTGTAATAAAATTATTGTTCCAGATTTATTGCACATAAAGTACCAATGATAAACATCAGAATGTGAGATAAATGGCTATGCTCAAACTTAATAAAAGAAATAATCCACATCTTTGGACCCTTTGGTCGTATCAAGAATACAAATAAATAAGTAATTGTAGGGAAGACAAAACTTAGTGAAGACAATTCTTTATAGAAAGCTGTTGATTTGGGCTGGGATTGTGGCTCAGTGGTACAGTGCTTGCCTAGCACATGGGAAGCACTGGGTTCAATACTCAGCACCACATACAAATAAATAAATATATGTTCATCATCAACTAATAAAAATATATCTGAAGAAAGAAAGCAAGCTGTTGATCCACAGCCATGCACCTTCTTCATCGCAATCCTAGAGAGGGGACTCAATAGGATCACTTTGAAATGTGGAAGACACATAAAGTGAGAGCTGACTCGGTTCAAGAAATCCAAATTCTGCAGGGCAAAAGGGTGAAAATGGTAACTTTGAAAGTGACTTGCATTCTCAGAGACTTTCATTGCCGGAGGTGAAGGCATACTTCCAGGAGCTTAGGAAGGAATCAAAAACAACCATTCAGAATCAGAATTAAATTCCTACATCCGGGTAAAGGAATTACCAGGAGAGGAATCTCTAAGGACCTTAGAATTCCAGAAGAGGAAATATAAGCTTCAAATATCCAGTGAGTCATTAATGCAAGAAAAATGATGGGGATGAGGTAAGAATTGCCTTTTACACATTCGACCTTGTCTTGCTGTCCACCACCACCCTCCACAGCCCTCACCAACTACCTGCCACAGTTTCTTCAGCCTTAGCCAAGGTTCATAATATTGCCAGCAAGATGTAGAGGAGTGAGGCAGGGAGACAACCTTACCTCTTCAGGCTCCAAAGGCAGGCAGTGCTTTTTCTAAATCATAGCTTGGACGGTGTTGGAAATTCTAATTTTGAGTGGAAATAAAAGCATTTGAGTAATAGCTGAGATACATTTGCAACTGGATAAATGTCTACTTAACTAAGAAGGAGCAAAAATTCATGGGATATGGCTAAATTTGGATCCATGGGTAGGAGAAGATTATCTCTACTGAATAAGTTTCAAAGCATCAGTTAGAGTCAGATATAAGTTGTTACTTGATCTCCTCTAACGAATCAGGTGTTCTAACATGATGGTAATAAGTAATTTTGCTATCCCAATTAATTTTTAGAATTTATGACGTTTTTCTGCCTTTCAATCCATTTTCCATGAAGCTACTATATTTTTGAAAGCTAAAATCAGATTACGACAATCCCCTGCTTAAAAACCTTCAATTACCTTTTAATACCTTTATAATAAAATTTAATCTCCTGACCATAGCTTAGAGGAGCCATGATTTGGCTCCATTCCAATTCAGTTACCGAATTTCCTCCTGTTCACCTTCCTCACCCTTATTCTCCAAACACATTGCTTTACTTTTTCTTCTTAAAATATATTAGGCTCTTTCCTTCTCCAGAGTTCTACAGCCTGATATGTTCTGGACACAGATATTCTTTTGGCTATTTCCTTAGACACTGAGGTCTTAGAACAGATCTTCCTCTACAGCGAGGTCTTCTCTGACCTCATGATTTAAATTAAACTCTTTATTCCTTGTCCACTGTGGCCTCTTCTGTCATCCTCTATTTCCCAATCCAGTTTTATTTTCTTCAGGACTTATTTTATGTGAGATTATTTATTGATTTGTTTGCTTGTGTTCATCTGGGTCTTATAATGAGATCACAAACCACATGACAGTAGTGAATAGGTTGATTTTGTTTAACAGTGATTCCACTGGGACATAGTATATACATTATAAATTTTGTTAAAGAATTGAAACCAAAAACATTTCTTTAATTCCACACTAAACTATCATATAGTTGAATTTGTTTTTGTTTTAAAATATTTTTTTTCTTTTTTGCAGGGGAGGAGGGGGTGTAAATTTTTTACTGCTGAAATAGTTCAATTAGTAAATACATGCTATGTAAAACATCTTGACCAAGTGAAAATAATAAAATATTGCTTTTTTTTAACATAACATTAAACATTTAACTGTTTTCAAAGAAAGTAGACTTATGTTTATTCCAAATGATTTGACAGCATAAAACTCTATTTGGAATTTTTGATACTCCAATAAGGAGTATTATAATTGTTATGAAATAGAATGGACATTAATAATCCCTTCTCTGAAATATGATTTAAGAAAAATCAGTGTAGCACTGCACATAGGGTATTCCATTGTTTGATGGTTCTGAATGTGCTCCAGAATTTTCCTGAACAGCACTGGCCATACCATAGAATCACAAGTCCTGGTCTTAAGATCCTCTATATCCTTCAGGAATATCTAATTCCTACTTTTCATCTTCCAATAAGTAAACAGTTACCACAGGATTTGAGGGGTGGGGGAGCATGGGGGAGGGTGTCTTGATAGTGTTAGAGGAGCAAGCCGGAGCACTGACTTCTATGTGTCCTGTTTTCACAATCAAAATGCTGCATCACACTAACAAAATATTGTAGGAATAAAGATAAATGACTCTCCACGGCCTGGGCTGCCAGTGAATAGGTCTCCGAATGCAGGCAATGGGTCGAATTAGAAAAATTATAAATTATAAGAAATAATATCAAAGACTTAAATATAGGTGAAAAGCAGGGCCTTGTGGGCAGATCAACCCTGGGGGGATCTGATCTCTAATAAAGAGTGAAACTCCCTGTGCTTTATTTTATAAGCAAAAACATCAATAGGATTTATTTTGAGAATAGCTTCTTCAAAATAAACACAAATGAGTCTGTGGGGAAATAGAACTGGGGTCTTATCAACTTTCTTCCTCCTCTGGGCAGCTCAAGGCCTTTTGAGCACACTGATATCGATTCTACCCCTCGTTTGCCATCTGCAGCTGGCTTTTTTCTTTAAGTTTATTTCCAGTTTCTTTTTAAAATTATTATTATTTTTTGATTCATTGTACACAAACGGGGTATGACTTTTATTTCTCTGGTTGTACACGAAGCAGAGTCACACTGTTTGTGTAATCATATGTACATGGAGTAATGATGTTTGTCTCACTCTGTTATCTTTCCTTCCCCTCTACCCCCTCCACACTCCTCATTTCCCTCTACACAATCCATCCTTCCTCCATTCTTCCCTTTCCCCCTCCTCCTCCCCCTCCCCATTATGTATCATCATCCACTTATCAGAGAAATCATTCGATCTTTGGTTTTTTGGGATTGGCTTATTTCACTTAGCATGATATTCTCCAACTCCATCCATTTACCTGTGAATGTCATAATTTTATTTCTTCTTTATGGCTGAATAATATTTCATTGGTGTATATACCACGTTTCTTTATCCATTCATCTATTGTTTTGAACTTAGGGCTATTTTTAAAAGTATTTTTTAGATGTTGATAAACTTTTATTTTTTATTCATGTATTTATACATGGTGCTGAGAATCGAATCCAGCACCTCACACATGCTAGGAAAGTGCTCTACCACTGAGCCACAACCTCAGCCCAACTTAGGGCTATTGGAACAAATAAATTCAGTGAGACACAGAATCCTCTTTCAGCAGAGTGTTACCAGGTGAATGAGCTGTTTCCAATCATTGAGATATCACCTACCGGTCCCAGAAGGGCATGGTCTCTGCCTTGAGAGAGCTTAAACAAACCTGTAATTTATTCACCACTCCCAACAACTGACTTGTCATAGAAAAATCTCCAGAAAGTTTGTAAGAAATTATTTAATTTCAGTGTTCCATCTTTTCCCCAACCCTGCAAACTAGAAAAACTTTGTTAATCTACTATGTAACTGGAAGGATGAGATATCCCTGTACCTAGCAAGCAATTAAATGGAAATGCTACTAGAGATCTGACTTGTTCTTGACATTAGTTAAATGCTAATCTCATAAATCATCATGTTTACAAATGTTCTATTTATTTTACTCAAATAATGTGGCAGAAAAATCCCATAAAATATGATACAGTGCTCTTTACCACTTCATCTTTCTTACTATTTATTTAAGACTTTGATCTCATTTTATCTTATATAAAAATGGGGAAAAGATAAGCACCAACATCCAAGGTGATTTTACATGAACTTCAAATGAGATCATGTGAGCAAAAGAGTGACATTTCTATAGGATATTTTACTTATATTTCTTACTTGTACTACAGTGCCATTTTTAAAAATTTTCCATTAAAAATGTTGTTAGGTGAAAAAATTTTATTATTAATGTTTTTATTTATCTACATCTGCCTGAATATTTAACAAGTGGCTTGATCGTGTTTGAAATTGAGTGGTAGGAGCTGAGGGGGAAGAAAACAACATAGTGAAACGTTTAGTATTTGTCTTTGAAACTACCTGAATCATATTTTGAAAATATTTTTAAATGTTTATTGCAAATTTGTCTCATTTTATCACAATTTGTTGGAGCTTGGGGTTTTAGGCTCCATCAGGGCTACATAATTCTTTCTAGGCTACCTTGGAAGCACTTTAGCATTCTACACACCTTCCAAGGGACTCATTGCAATGGCTTAACCCCACTTTGACCCTGGAGTCTTTTCAAATGTCCAATAAAGAAAGTTCTCCCAAATATTTAGGACCCTTGCCAGTCTGCTCAGAAATGTTAATAAAAGACCTTGGTAACTTGAATCTCAATTCGAGTTCTAAGTTCCCTTCTTCTATACCAGCAAGTCCACCCCAACAATGGGACAGAAAAAAATAATCTTAGAGGAGATTAGAGGTTGCCTACCCAATAGGAAGAGAGGATTTAGGACATTTATTTGCATGGAATAAATGGCTGGGAAAATTGAGATAGCTCATAATTAGAATTTTTTCAGCTTGAAAGAGAACAACTAAGAGGGACTGGTCCTAAGGGAGTTCAAAGCGAATCAGAGGTACCATTCAAATGTACCATGAATGGGATACTTCTGCAAATGTTAGAATAGGGAAAGATTATGACAGTAGGTCAATTTAGGCATAAATCTTATTCTTATAGTATTATTTCCTGCTGTTAGTTTTATGCATCAGGTGGAGAAAATTACTCTATGCCAGGATGGAATGTACAGCAAAAATTCTGATTAACCTATGTACCATAAGTTATGTGATGACTTCTATTCTAGCAAGACTTCCTATTTTTTTTTCATGGTGCTGTGGATCACTTTCTACCTTAATATTAATAATCAATGAGAAATCCATGTAATTTGGATATATTTAAAATAATAAATAATTTCCACATACTTTGGTTTTACTTTTTTATTTGAAGCAAAGAAACACCAATAGGTCTCAAATATTCCTGTTTTACAAGTGTGTGAGATGAAGCTCAAGGACTTGAAAGAATATAAAAAGAATATGGGATTGTTCAGTTAGGGTGTAAGAATGAAAGTAGGAAGATTTTCTGCTTTTCAACATTTGAGTTGCAATAAAAGGAAATTTTGATGTGCTATCTGTTTTTAGTAGCAAATAAATGTGTATATAGAAGAACTTTTCAAAAACACGTATTCATTTTCTTTCTTAGAAAGTCAGTTGAAAACAATTTTACCTAGAAAAGGCAATCATGTCCCAGAAAAGCATAGGTATATACCATTACCAGAATAGGACTTAAAATAAATCTTTCCCAGAAGTAAGTCAAAGCAGAAAACCTCTTAAAAGGTGCAGTGTAACCTCTTAAAATTATCAGGGAAAGAATTTGGCGCAAAGGGCAAGTAGCTTGTTAGACATTTGTGACATCGTGTTTCTGTTATTAGTCAAATTTTATTTCACATTTTGGGATCTATGGAAGACAAGCTTTCAGTATCCTCTGACAAAATCTGGGGTACTGTGTCAGATACAACACAAACACCATGACCTCAAACATTTACTGGAGTCTACATAGAATGAAAGTTCTCATAAATTCCTCTGTGTATTATTTAGTTCAGTCCACTTGCCACTATTATCAAGAAATAGAGTTGTTTACTAAAAGATGTGTTTCGTCAGCTTTTTGCCACTATGAGCAAAAACCTGACAAGAACAACTTAGTGGAAAGTTAATTTGGGTTTAGAGGTTCAGTCCAATGACTGACTCAGTTGCTCTGGATATGAGGTGAGACAGAACATCATGGTGGAAGGGCATGGCAGAGTAAAACTGTTCAGCTCAGGACATCCAGGAAGCAGAGTGAGCAAAAGAAGGAGAGAGTAAGAGCAAGCACATAAGCACCATGTAAGGAGCCAGGGATAAGACATATCCCCAAGGACATGCCCCCAATGACTTACTTCCTTACCTGCCTCTAGTTGCCACCCAGCAGTTCTTTCAAATTATTAACCCATTAAATGGATTAATCTACTGATTATATTCCAGCTCTCATAATCTATCAATTTACCTCTGACCATTTCTGTATTATTTTACATGAGCTTTTGGGGGACAGATACCTCATCTCCAAACCATAACATAATCTGCTTGCTCTTAAGAACTGTACTCATTCTGGATGTTCGAATGTAGTTGAATAAACTGGAATTCTTGCTGGATAAATTCAGAAATTTAATATATTTCATTTTTATTTTTCTATCCTTTCTTTTGCTCAGGCAACGATTTCCTATACAACATCCTTCAGTATTTTTGGTTCTCCTTTGAGCCCTGCAGCAAAGTCTTGCATTCATGTTAATATGAACATCCTGCTCACCTTATAATGCAAATCATTCATCAACTTGCCATGAAAACTGAGATGGTGATGTCAATGTTTGAAGTCCACAAATGAACTAATGTTTTCTGAATAATTCAGTTCCTTCCTTGATCAAGTCCTTTGCTATAGCTAGAAGATCAACTTTTAACTTGGTCATTAAGCACCTGACACAGATGCTAAAATGTAAAAAAGCAAAAAATTAGTTTCCAAAGGATAGCAGTAGCAACAGGTGACTGTTAGCATGGTCAGGGTGACTGGAGGGGCACAAGGCATCATCAGTTTGCACATGTGCATGCACAGAGAGACAACATAGCCTACACATGCCTGAAGGAGCAACCAATCAGGCGCTGACAAAAGACCCCAGCCAATCTCAGAAGGACACCAAGTCCTCAAGCTATCCCTTCCCCACCCCAGGTAAGAGATCCGCCGCCCCATCCCAGCCACTTGCCACTTGTCTGGCCCAGCACACTGCTGGACTGGGGATCCTTGTCCGAGAGCTGTCCCAATAAGGTTTTTCTTTTTGATTCACACCTGGCCTGTCTGTTGTTCGGTTACCATCGTCTGGCCAGGTTACCCCAGTCTGATCTTACAGTGACAAGAGAATAACTCCACGTATAATGAAGAGCTGGATGCACCCTGTTTTCATGGTAGGGCCACTTAACGTGTCTGGGAAGAGATGTCAGAGGAGATTAATCCTCCATGGGTTCATCTTTCTCCACATTAACTGATTAGTTTGTGGATATGTAAAGTTTAAATCTTGTATAGCTCTTATGTTGCAATTTGAGAATAAAACCATTTGTGATACAGGGATTTTATTCTACACAAGGGTACTTGAAACCTTAAAGGTATTTATTTATTTATTTATTTATTTATTTATTTAATTTATTTAATGTATTTATTAATTTTTGGTGCTAGGGATCGAACCCAGCATCTGGTGCATGCCAGGGAGTTACTCTATCATTGAGAGAAACCTAAGGTATCAATTTCAATTGAGTCATCTCTATTTATTAAGTTTTATCAAATGGAGATCTTTTTAATACACAAAAGTAGAGAAAAATGTAGGAAAACAATGGAGAAAAAGAAGGAGAAAGAATGAGAGACTGGAGGAAGTGATACTTATATGTCTGTGACACTGAATTCCTCATAGTAGCCATCAAGCAGATCATCAGTACAAACTGAAATTAATATGACCTTACATTTTGTGTAGATATTAGATATTGATAAAGTAGACTATGTGTCAAACCTATGAAGAAGTGTTAGAAATAAAGGCTGAGAGAGACAAGGATATCAACTTCAAGGAACTACAATAGAGTGGGGAGAGGCAAAGACCTATAATACTGCGTACTGAGCATCAGGTATGTTTCTTAGAGATTTATGTGAATTAACCCATTTGACTCTCACTCTTATGTACCTAAAGGGTAAATATTCATTAGATGAGAAAATTTCTGGAGAGCACTGAAATTACCTTGTCCAAATTGCATAGATGGTATAGTTAATTCTGTTAGCCAGGAGTGGTGAGACCATGCTGCTCTAAGAACTACCAGAATCAAAGGAACTTAACAGAATAAAGGTCTATCAGATCTGTTTCTTGTTCATGTTTTATTCTTACATGGTTCAGGAACCCCTCCTTTTAAGTGGTGGCTCAGAGTTCCAAGTTTCTTCCCCCGTAGCCACAATACTATGGATCCTATGTTGGGAGTATCTGTCAAGGTCATAGTTAAAGGATTAGTGAAAAAAAAGAATTGAGGGGCAGAGGATATGATAAACCCTAGAAATGGTGAACACTTCTTTCTTCATGTCCTGTATCCACATTTATTGCATGATTCCAACTTAGTATAAAGGACCTGGGGAAATGTAGTCATCCTATGTGTTCATTTACGAAAACAAATTAGTGAACATCTGAAAAAGTCTCTGCTACAGTTAATGAATGACTCAAATGAGATTTGAACCTAGACAGTGTTACAGGGCCCACACATTTAACCACTAAGTGCTTTTTATGAAGAAATATTTATAATGCAATGTGGTAAATGAAACTAAGCAGAGCAATGAACATTAAAGAGCAAAAGAAGGGCATTTGCAGTCACAAGTCCTCATCAATCACTTGTAACACAATGCAGTTTGGCATTTGTCCTTTTGAATGAACAAGATGACATGTCAACATTGCACTCTTTTCTAATACAGCGTTTCTTTGTAAAGAAAAATATATTCCTGTGGTTAGCCAGCTATGTTATGTATTGAATCTAAAAGGGGGGAAAATTTTCACTTGTATTCAACATTTAAACTAACATGAAATTTACATATGTAATATGAACATATCTTCAAAACCAATAAAAATCAAATTAACATTAACTTAAAATGACAGATAAGATTATTTTGATGAAACTAAATTGCTGTTCCCACAATGACTCTGAGTTTGTCTGCCATATTGCAGTGGCTTTGGCTTTGGCATTACTTAACTGCTGGTTGCACTCTGTGACTTCAGATTTCCTACCATTTTTTTCCTATTTGAATAGGTGTAAAACATTTGTTCACATAGCACGTTCTAGTATCATTTGACCTTCACTTAGCTTTGGTGTAAAACATAGCATTTACATTTTCAGTTGCCCTCTGTCTTGTATTTATTTGCCTGTGACCCTTAAAGTAGAACAGCCTAGAGGAAACTTAATTGTAAATATAAGTGCAAACTTAGGCACTAAAATTGTCTAAGACAAGTCACAAATGTATTGATGATCCTTTTAGTATGGAATTTCTGTGGTTACAACAGCCCTTGAGGAAACATAGGGACCTACACACAAATGGAAAAGCAATACCTTAGGGGTGAATCCTTTAAATCCAGGGAACTAATCTCATATCTTTGTTTCAAAGAAATAATGGGTGTCTCCACAGAAGAGTAGGAGAAGGCACTATTCTTCTATTCATGGAAGCTATGTGTTATCTCAACCAACCTGGATTCAATTATTCTTTTCCATTTCCTGTCACTTTATTGAAACTGATTTATAATCTTTATAGTTATTTGACATAAAATATTTTTGAAATACCTATAAAAAGTGAAAATAGATTTGTTGAGTAGGTATTGTTAAATATATCAGTTATAGGCAATGGTAAAATTTTGAGGTTTAGATGAATGTGAAATAATAGAAATATTTAGTCTAATAAAGTTTCTTTATTTTTAGAGAATTGAAATTATAAAAGTATGTTGTGCTAGTTAGTTTGTGTTGCTGTGACCAATATTCCTGTGAAGAACAACTTAGAGGAAGGAAAGTTTATTCTGAGATTATAATTTCTGAGTTTCAGTCTGTGGTCAACTGACTGTATAAGCTCTTGGTCCCAGGTGAGGTAGAACATCATGGCAGAAGGGCGTGGCAGAGGAAAGCTGCTGAGTTCATGACAATTAGGAAGAAGCAGAGAGAACATGGAGCCAGGGATGATATCATCCCCAAGGGCAACCCTCAGTGATCTGTTTCCTCTAGTCATGATCTACCTGCCTACAGTTCCCACCAATTACTCCATTCAAATGATTAATCCACCAAGTGAATTAATCCACTGATGAGGTTCCAGCTCTCATAATCTAACCATTTCCATTCTGAAAATTTCTGCATTGTGCACAAATGAACTTTCTGGGGACACCTCATCTCCAAACTTTAAAATCTGTCATATATTCTCAATGAAACAAAAATTCAAACAGAAATAAACATGTAAAACAGACACTTGCATTTTATTTTTACTTATTTTCTTTTCTACTTTCCTACTTTTTGATATCTCTTGAATAGCCCATTCTCTTTTATTCCTCACCTCACTCCTTTCTTCATTTACTTCATCAATAAGCAACGGATATGGAAAGCATACCATTTATTCAGGCATATGTCAAATACAGGGACTTGCACATGTGTAAGAATCAGACTTCAGTGAAAAGGAGATTGCAGCCTAGTAGGTGATAGATGAAAATAAAATTGAAAGTACTAATGTGATGTGTCGATGACTATAAAAACCTGAGTGGACACAATCGAAATGGAAAAGCTGAAAGAAGATAAGGGGAAGTACTGACTTAAGGTGAGGGTCCAGAAAGGCTTCTAAGAGTGGTCTTTTATCTTGAGTCTTTGAGAATATGCAGGCCACTCAGAGGATCATCTAAGGGAGAATGCATGACAGCATACAGAACAGATTTAAAAAATATACACATAAACGGTTCTTTCTCTCTGCCCCACCTTTTTTTTGTTTTGTTTTAACTTTGCTTATGCTGTCTTTTTTAGGGTTAGGATTAGTTATGTAGAAGCAGGATATACTCTGACATTATCACAAAGGTATAGAACTCAATCAACTCCAATTCAATTCCAAGCACTTCCTCCTTACCCATCCTCTCCTCCCTCTACTCTCTCTCTTTTCAAATTCATCCAGTTTAATTTTTAAAAATTTTTTAATTTGTATTTTGTGGATATATCTGATTACTTTTGGTACCAATAGTTTGGCCATTTTAACAATATTTATTATGCCATCCAAGAATATGGGAGGTCTAAGGTCTTCCTCAATTCAATTCTTTAGTGTTTATTTTTTTTATTTATTTTTTTACACTATTTGAAAATTTATTTCTGCATATTTATAGTAACCTAGAAAGGGAACAAAACTTAAATAGAATTTTATAATCATATACATGAATATGATTTCAAAAGCTTCATTTCTCTTGAAGTAAATGAAGAAGTTGTTTATTATTAATATCAGTTAATTTTCTTTTTTTTTTTAGTGCTTTATTTATTTATTTATTTATTTTTTATTGAACACAAATGGAGTACAGCTATTGTTTCACTGGTTGTACACAAAGTAGAGTCACACCATCTGTGCGTTCATGCATTTACACAGGGCAATGGTATCTGTCACACACTCTGTTATTAATTTTACCCCCCACCCGCCCCCACCCCTCCCTTCCCTCTATGCTAACTATCTTTCCTCCATTCTTGCCATCTTTCCCCCCCACATTATGCATCATCATTCATTTATAGTGTTTATAGTTTTCTTTGTAGAGGTCCTTCACCTCATTTGTAAGATTGATTTCCAAGGATTTATTTTTTATTTTTTATTTTTTTAGCATATTGTGAATGGAATACTTTTGCTAATTTCTTTTGCAGCAGAGTCATCATTGGAGTATAGGAATATGATTGAGTTGAGTGTTGATCTTATATCCTGCTATTTTGCAGAGTTCATTTATGAGCTCTAGAAATTTTCTGGTTTAGTTTTTAAGGGTCTTTTAAATATAGGACCATATGACCTGAGAACAGAGATAATTTGAGTTCTTCTTTTCCTATTTGCATTCATTTAATTTCCTTCTATTACCTGATCACTCTGGCTAGAATTCAAGGGCTATGTTGAATAGAAATGATGAAAGTGGTCATCCTGGAATTTTTCCTGTTTTTAGAAAAAAAAATAGTTCTGTTTTTTTCCATTCATTATAATGTTGGCCCTGGGGTTGTCATATATAGCTTGTAAATTTTGAGTTAAATTCCTTCCATCCCTAGTTTTCTGGTGTTTTAAACATGAATGGATGCTGGACTTTGTCAATGCTTTTTCTGCCTCTACTGAGATAATCATATGATTCTTGTCTATAAGTCTATATATTTGGTGAATTACATTTATAATTTTTATATTGAACCAAACTTGCATCCCTGGGATGAAACCTACTTGATCATGGTACACAATCTTTTTAATGTTTTTTTTTTTTTGTATACAGTTTGCCAATATTTTATTAATAATTTTTGCATGTATGCTCATTAAAGATAATGGCCTGAAGTTTTCTTTCTTTGATATGTCTTTGTCTGGTTTTGTACCAGAGTGATCCTGGCTTTGTTTAATGAATTTGGCAATGTTTCCTCCTTTGCTGTTCTAAGGAAGAATTTTAGGGGAGTGCGTATTAGTTCTTCTTTAAAGGTCTGGTAGAACTCTACTGAGAATCCATCCAGTTCTGGACTTTGTTGGAAAACTTTTGACAGCTGCTTCAATTTCACTACTTGACATTGATCTGTTTAAGTTTTCTATATTTTCTTAGTTCACTTTGAGTAGATCATATGTCTCTAGGAATTTGTCTTTATCTTCAAGATTTTTCTGGCTTATTGGAGTATAAATTTTCAAAGTAGTTTTTGATGATCCTCTGAATTTCAGAAGCATTGGTAGTGATATTACCTTTTTCATCTTGGATTCTATTAATGTTTGAATTTTTTTTGCTTAGTTTGACTATAGATTTACCAATCTTGTTTGCCTTTACAAAAAACCAACTCTTAGTTATGTTGATCCTTTGTATTTTTTTTATTCTGAATTTCTTTGATTTTGGCTTTGCTTTTATTTCCTGTCTTCTGCTGTTTTGGGTGTTGTTGTTTTTTTCTTTCTTTTTATAGGTCTTTGAGATGTAATATTAAATTATTTGTTTGGTGTTTTTCTTTTCTTTTGATGTATGAATTCAGTGATGTAAAATTCCTCTTAAAATTGTTTACATAATGTCCTAGAGATTTTGATATGCTGTATTACTATTCTCATTGACTTCTAAGAATTTTTAAATTTCTCCTCTGATTTCTACTGCTACCCATTCATCATTTAAAAGTGTATTATTTACTCTCCAGGTGTCAGAGTGATTTCTGTTTTTTATTTTATCATTAACTTCTAATTTCATTCCAATATAATCTGATAGAATGCAAGTTATAAATCCCATTTTTGTGTATTTGCTAAGATTTGCTTTTTGACCTAAATCTGGTCTATTTTAGAAAATGTTCCATGTGCTGCTGAAAAAAAAAGTAAGTTTGGCCAATGATGGATGCATATTCTGTAGATATCTACTCAGTTCATATTATTAATTGTATTTTTTAGTTCTATCAAATTGCTGCATAGTTTTTTTCTGGATGATTTATTCAGTGTTCAGAGGGGTATTTTAAAGTCACCCAGTAGTGTATTGTAGTATATTTAAGTCTTAATATTGAGAAGGATTTGTTTTATATACATAGATGCACCATTGTTTGGGCATAAATATTTAAAATCATTAGATCTTGTTGTATAATTCCCTTAAGCAGTATAAAGTGAACTTCTGTCTCTTCTGATTAATTTTGACTTGATGTCCACTATATCCAACATAAAAGTAGCTACCCCTACTTGTTTATAAGATCCATGTGAATGGTATGTCTTTTCCCATCCTTTCACCTTCAGTTTGTGGATGTCTTTGCCCTTGAGGTGAGTCTCTGGCAGGTAGCATATTGACGGATCCTGTTTTTTAATCCAGTCTATCATCCTGTGCCATTTTTATTAAAGAGTTTAGATAATTGACATTCCATGTTATCATAGATAGATGATTTTTATTTCCTGCCATTTTGATTTATTTCTAATGTTTGAATCTATTTGATTCTCCTTTGAATATTCTTCTAGCATAATACCCCAGAGCATGTATTGTACTGCTGGTATTTTGGTTATGAATTATTTTAGCTTCTTTTTATCTGGGAATTTTTAAATTTTCATCTTCAATTCTGAAGCTTAAGTATGCTGGGCATAGTATTCTTGGTTGGCATCTATTTTCTTTCAAAGCTTGAACTATTATAGTCCTCCTAGCTCTTAGGGTCTGGCTTGAGAAATTCGCTAAAGTCCAGATTAGTCTAACTCTTAATGTGACCAGCCATTTTTCTCTTGCCAGTTTTAAAATTCTATCCTTATTCTGTAAGTGAGGCATTTTCATTAAAATGTGTGTTCAAGTGTATCTATTGTGATTTTGCAAATCTGAAATGTTATATGCCTCTTGTATTTGAATGTCCACCTCAAGCTTAAAGTTTGAAAATTTTTCTAATAATATTTCACTAAAAATATTGTGCATCTTTTTAACTTGTATTTCAGAGCCTTCATCTGCCCCAATAATTCTTAAATTTGGCTGCTTAATATTATATCAGATTTCTTGGAAATTCTGACCATGGTCTCTTAATATCTTTTCTTTATGGTCATCTTTATTTTCAAGATTATATACTTTGTATTTGAGATCTGGAAATCTATCTCCAAAATGGTCTAACCTATTGGTGATGCTTTCCATATAATTTTTAATTTGGCTTATTGAGTCTTTTTTTTTTATTTACTTATTGATTCATTGAACACAAATGGAGTACAGCTATTGTTTCACTGGTTGTACACAAAGTAGAGTCACACCATCTGTGCGTTCATACATGTAGGCTTATTGAGTCTTTTATTTCCAGGATTTCCACACTGATTAGGTCAAGACTTTCCTAATCCAATCATTTCACCTCTTCTTGTACTGTCTTACATATGAGATTTGGGAGTACACTTCACATCTTAGCTATAACATTCCACCCATGGCCCTCCGAAGCTCATGTCCATTTCCCAATACAAAATACACTTAGTCCATTTTCAAGAGTCTCTGTATTTTTAACATTTTAATCGTTGCCCCAAAGTCCAAGTTCAAAGTCTCCTTTGAACTCAAGACAAGTTTTCAGCGTGAGCTCCTGTAAAAATCAAAATTAAGTTACATGTATCCAATATATAAAGGCATATAGTGAGGACCAAAGCAAGAATAAAATCCAGCTGGGCAAACAAGTCCTGTAGCTCTGTGTCCAGCATCTGGAGCACATGGTGTCATGATGTTCTCTCCAAAGGACTTTTGCAGCTCAGCCACCATCCTACATGGCCTCTCTGTTGGCTTGTCTTTACTCAATTCCTGGTGCTTTCCAAGGCAGACATCCCATGTTACTGGCATTATTTAATCTTGGGAGTCTCTACTACGATGTCAGCTTCCTTCTCATATCTCCATGAATAACCCTGTCATGGGGAGCCTGCAGGATTCTGATCCTGCTGCACTTTGCCTGGCCTCTGAGATCTTCCTTTGAAATCTTGGTGGATACTTGCATGACCCCCCAAATCCAGCATCCTGTAATCCTGCAGAACCAGCACTATGTGGTTGCTGCCAAGGTCTGCCATTATCTTGAACAGGAGCCAAGATTCCAGGGGTCATAGCTGTAGCAGCCTTTGTTTGCTTGGGTGACTGCGCATGGTCGCACAATTTCCTAGGCCTTCTTGTGCAAGCAGGGTATGTCACTGGTCTCTGCTCAAAGGAATTATTACATTTATCTCCTTGAATCTGAGATGGGTCTGTTCTTGCCAATTCCTAAGATGCCCTCAAGTCATCTTTTCTATTGTTTCCAGGTAAAGTATTGACTTCCTTAGCCCCAGTTTTACTTGCAGTTTTCTGGCCAAACTGCATTTTTTTTTCAAATCTTTCTTCTTTGCTTCTGATTTTGATTATCACAATAAGCTTGGTTAAAAGTCAATGACAATACCCACACTACCAACTGGCTACTATGTTGCCTAGAAACTTCTACCAGATTAAGAAGTCCATTACATTTGAATTCAGTCTCAAAGTCTCAGGACATGGGCAAAATGCAGACAACTTCTTGACCAGAATGTAACCTAAAAGGCACTTAGTTCAATTTCCAATAAAGTCTTCCTCCTGTTCTGAAACTTTAAGAGCCCCCATCTTCACTGTTCACAGTTCTGTAGCATTTTGGTCTTTTGAGCTCCCACCAGAATCACCCATTAAGCTGTGCTTATAACAGCTAAAACTTTTCAAGGTGCATCTCTAAATTTTTCAAAATTTCTTCCACAAATTCCGAAAAGCTCCAAATGTTTCTGAACAACATGATCAGGTAAGTCACAGCAACAACCCCACTTCTCAGCACCAATTTATTTTTTAGGCAGCTTTTTTGATGAACAAAGTCCTGACAAGAATAATTTTAGGAGGAAAAGTTTATTTTGGGGCTCACAGTTTCAGAGGTCTTAGTCCATAGAAGGCTGACTCTATTCCTTGACCCGAGGTGAGGCAGATATTCATGATGGAAGAGGGTGGTGGAGGAAAACAGGTTAGGACATAGATACCAAGAGGCAGAGAGAGTGTCTCTACTCACCACATACAAAACATCTATCCCAAAGGCACACGTCCCCAATGATTTACATCTCCAGCCACACCCTACCTGCCTATACTTACCATCCAGTTAATCCCTATCAGGGCATTAATGCACCGATTAGGTTATTTTATAACCCAATCATTTCACCTTCAAACTTTGTTGCATTGTCTCAGACATGAGCTTTTGGGAGATGCCCCAGATCTAAACCATAACAGAGGAAAGACATTAAAATGGGCTGAAGGTATAATATTGGTTATTAGGGTAACCACTATTATTCAAATTAAAGAATTATTTATATGTTCAAAGTTGACATTGAGGCAGGAGAAAGGGTTAAAATGAGCATGCAAGAAACTTGGGCTCCTTCAGGGTCAGGTTTCTTCTATTCAGCAGAGCTGAGAAAGTACAGACAAAAGCAAGGCCTCACCCTCAGGTCAGGGTGACTCCTGAGTAAGAAAAAACTGATAGTGAGACAAGTGCTATCTGTTACCCTGGATCCTGATTAAAACAAGGGTGGATGGTAACATGATTGGACTAAAGAGCATGTGAAGAGTTTGTGGAACGGAGTGCCTTACCCAGGATTGGGTAGTGGGCTAGCTCCCTTAACTGTAGATTCACATAAACCCATCGACAATAGCCACTCTTTGGGTATCCTTTTCTTGGGAACCCTCTCCCTGTGGGAGCTGAACTTTCTATTACTCTAATAAATTCACTTACTTTGCTCTCACCCTTGTTTCTATGGATTTAATTCTTTGAATTCATGACCCAAAGGATCCAACCCCACACTCTATGCTGTTAGAGTTATTTATGTAAACCATGCCAAGGTGAAGAAAATTCTTATTGAATCTTGGTTTGGATTTCATTGGGTTTTGGATGTTTAGCAGATGTTCATCATTCTTTGGCTGTGGATCCCTCCAGAGTTACTGGGACCCACTACCCGATTTGCTGTGGACCTCCCACCAGTGGGTTCTGGTTTGTCAGTTCAGAGGCCTGCAGCTGACTTCTTAGAGGGTTCAGTGTTGTGAGTTGGTTGTTTCTATTGTGGGTGCTGGCCTTCAGGATGCAGGCTCTGGAGTGTTACTGTGATTACTGTGGGTTACTGTGTACCTGATCCCTCCACATGATCATTTGCATGGTGGTGTAGATCCTGGTGGCTGTCTGTGAGCACAAGATCCTGGTTGTGGATTTTCTTCAGGTGTTTTGTGGTGCAGAATTATTCTCCAGGCTGATGCCATTCTATGGGTTACTGTAATAAAGGAACTCAGGCAGTTCACCTGTGTTCTAGTTTCCACTGCCTCAGGTTGTGAACGGCAGACATTGATTTCCTTTGTTTATTATGACTGAAGCAAGGTCTGGCTGGTGTCCAAACAATGCCCTTTCACTCTCCAGTTGTGATGCTTGGAGCCAGTTAAGGCAGAGTGTAACCACTTCTTGTTGCCTTGGATCAGGCAATTTCCACTTTAACTGATCTTCTTCTGGCTGTTTGCAAATGCCAACCACTTAAGTTTCCTGGGGTATTCAGAGAACTTCTCCAAGCAGCTTTCTGTCCATGGCTGCCACCATCCAGAACTGGATCTCTATGTAACTGGATATTCAGGCAGCTTCCCTCCAGTATGGCCCCATGATTGAGAGGATAGTTCCTAGACTTCCCATAGTGTCTTCTCCCAGTATCAGTAGTTGGGACTTGTGTGTCCTTGATGAAAACACTTTCTTGCTCAGGACTAAAACTATTTTGCTGTTCTGTCACTGGGTCAGCAGGCACTACACAAAGCTTTCCACCTTTGCCTGATCAAGGAGGCTCAACAGAGGTTTGGCACACTTCCTGACACAGGTCTCTTTTGCCCTGCTCCCCTTGTTTGTGGTGAGGGGGAGCAGAGGGGGTTTCAGCAATTCTTGGCTAGTAGTGGTCCCTCTAGAAGTTCTTTCTGACCAGATTCCTAAAAGGTCCCACTGCATGGGACTTCTCTCTGATATAATTAGCAGCTATCTGGGCATGGGAAGACACTGTTGATTTAAGGGGATGACTGGTCAGCTAAGGGTTTCATATGATGGCTGTGGAACCCTCGCTCAGCTTTTTTTTGCCATTTATTATTAAGCTGTTTGATCTGTTTTGAGAACCCTGCTGCTGCCAACACCACTTAAATTTTGTCTGCTTTTCCAAATGTTTTTAAGTGGGTAAGCTTAAGAGATTTTCAGCTCCCCTCCTTTTTTCTCTATCTGTTGCCCCTCCCCACTTTTCTACTTGGTTCTGGCTTGGGGTAGGGGCATTCTATACTTATTTTCTACTCTGATAACTGATCTTCAAGTCTCTCCAGGTCTCAGACTTAGTAACATCAAGTCTTAGAGCATTTATTTTCACTTACCTTTCAGTTCTGTTTTTCCATCACTTCCTGATTTCTGTGCTGTGGGGATATCCAGAATCACTGCCTAGCCTGCTTCTGCCATCTTCCAAAAGCCAGTACTTACCTTTTCAATAGAAAGCTATTAGTTCTGCTGAGCCTCTTGTTGATGGTGTTACTCTCTCATGTCCTTTACAAATATCTTGAGTACTTAATAAACAAAAAGTATCTAGACCCTCCCCTCAGAGGTTCTAATTAGAACTTCAACACAACTGAGAAACAGGAATCTTAACTAGATATCTTATTTCTTTCATAGTGTTTGGGAACAGACAGAAGTGAATGGTGGGAACATGCAATTAAGAGAATCATTCTATAAAATAGGCCCACTGTGCTGACCCCCACATGCTTTCTAAGAAGCAATTTACCTGCAGTCCTGTCTGGCCTCAGTGGACAGAATATCTCACATTCCTCAGCAAACTGTTATCTGTAGGAGAAATGCAGGCACAAAATAATGTTAATAAGGGGAACCCAAGTTACCCTGATGAGAGAGACTTTGTGACCAGATACTGAAACACCCTGTCTTTCCTTTCCTTCCTTTCTTGGCCAGTCCAGCATTCATTTCCTTTTCCTGTGGCTACAGTTTTTGAGAAATATTTACTTGTATTAATACCCATCTACTTTGAATGAAATGAGTCTCCTGGGACACAAAATTCAGGTTAAACCAATCTGTACATCAGTACAGTCTATCTTAAGCCATAACTAATTCAGGGAGATGTACTTGACTCAAGTTAAGCTAGTCACAGATGAAACTTTTGATTGAAATGCAATCAGTCAATCTCTTTTCCTCTGGAATCTCCAGGGTAATAGCTTGAGGGTTGCTCCCAGTACTTTAGTGACAAAGGAGAGAAGATAGCTTGAAGATGGAGCCAACACTGAAAAGGCACTGGGAACACAAAAAACATAGCGGGTCCTGATCACATCACTTGGGCTGTCAATAGATCTACATCAGGACTATTTAGTTTCATGAGCCATTAAATTGCTTTTTTTTTTTTTTCATTGCTACATTTAGGAGGACTTTTTCTTATTGGTTACATGCAGCCTTTTAAGTGAAGCATATTTCACTTTATATATCTTGGATAAAACAGCACAAAACAGAAACTATTCTTATGTACTAGTGAAATAATCCATAAACTGGGAAAGCAAGAGTCAAGACAGTATATGGAGAGAGCAAGAATACACATAGGAAGAAGTGAACTCTCAAACTTGGCAACTGGTGACAACCATATTATTCACTATGTGTAAATTTACTATTCATTAGTACTGAAAATTTTAGGAGCAACTGCATTTCATTCTATTTTATACCAGTTATTGAATCTGTATTTTTGGTTTTATTTATTTATCATAGAATGAGTTAAAATAAATATTTCTTAAGTTCAAAAACTATACATATATCTTTTTAGAACATCATATCACTAAAAATGTTGAACATTCAATAACTGCATCTTATTTTATCTTATGGAGAGACATGTTTATTTCCCAATTTTCCTATATTTCTATGATTTATATGACACTTTTGAAAATTATATATAACCCTAAAGTGCTTCAGTGAAAAAAATGGATAATAAATTGGCAAATTAAATCAATAACCTCTATCTGTGATAATCTGTAAAGGAAACTAGGAAAAATGATAAAAATAAATTTTCCTGTTCAAAAGTTAATGCATTAAGTAGGACATAAAATGGACAAATTTTAGGCTGACAGTGTGTTCTAGTTTCCTTCTTATGCTGATGAAAGTATTAGTAGCACTCTTTAATTCTTACAATGTTCCATTTTGAATGATAACTTACATTTCCCAGTAGTTAGTCAAGTATTTCCCAAAACTTGATGGTGATCTAAATTACCTGAAAATACTAGTTTTTTAAATTATAAAATGTTTCAAACATAAAATGACTAATAGAAAAATCCTGGAAATCTGCATATTCACAATTAAAATTTGAGAAACTTAAGTTGTAAACATTTACCATTGTCTTCCTAAACTTGTTCTTTTCAAGAAAAAAAATGATATCACAATTAGAATTAGTAAAATCCTTATCATAATCTCATCATTTTATTTTGGTCTCCAGAACTAACCATTAAAATATTGGCAAATGTCCTGACTATGCATGCATTCATATTTTGATTACATATATAGAAAATAATTAAATAGTGGTAATTGGTACAGCTTAATACTGTTTTTGTAAGATTTACTAAAGCATAAAACAACATATATTTTATGAGAGCATTTAAAAATATAGAATTCTGAACATATCTCTAGTGCATTAACTCAGAGTATTTTGGGGTTGGGCCAGGAATATGTGTTATGCCCCCAAATGATTGTGATATTTGAATAGCCTTGGGAAATTGAATTATTACAAGATATCAAAGTAATTTACAATGTTTATATAGATTTAAAATATCTGATTTGAAGGGTTAGTGATTCAGTATTGAATATGGGCAATAAACAACCCAGGATGAAATTTGACAAGCTAAACAGGTTGTTTTTTACTGATCTTTTAAAAGATAGCATAGTATGTTTTCCCTATATGATATCAGTGTAATAGTTTCACATTAATTTTTCTGGGTGACAGAGTTATGGGATTTATATGTGTCATTTCAATTCAAAAATGAAAGTGGTCCAATTAAATTGTATGGTCATTAACATAAAACAATGTATTAAAATTAAACTTAGGAAACAATTATGTGAATAAAAGCAATGATAATATATTATTGAGTTTTAAGAATGACCAAAACCATTTTGGAAAATATTAATTTCAGAGGGAACGTGTAGAAAAAATATGCTTTTAATGTGTTAACTAATTGAAGGATAATATGGGAAACGACACTGAGTTTGAGAGTAGAAATGATTAAAGTCAAATACAAAGGTATAAACCTAAAGAAATTACCAATTCCTGATATGCAAAGAGAAGTATCTAGTTTCAAACAGTTTACTAAACTTCTTGAAATCTTTGATGAATTAGATATTTGAGTCCCTTAATCATCCAGTGTTTGATCTTCTTTTAACCAAAACCAACTGACCTAGTGTGCTCTGACCACATGAATGTTTATACAATTGTCCTTGAGCCCTAAAAACAAATTGTGGATTTATTTTGTACAATGATATTTATGATAGAAAATAATTTTAAAAACACTGAGACTGCCAGAAATTTTCAACTAGCATATCTTTAATGTTTATGTGTGTCTCTGTATGAGACTTCGTTGACAAATCTGCACCTCCGTTTTTTATAAGTCAAGCATCAGTTAGTTAACAGGAAAGACACATTCACAGAGTTTCATCAAAGGATCCAAAGATGCCCCTCTCTGTTTCTGAAAGTTACCATGAATTTGGCACCTTATATTTTTAACCACTCCTTTAGAGTCTCATGAAAATAAAATGGAAATAATGAAATGGATAGTATAATTTGAGAAGAAATTGTGTTAGCAAAAAGTTGTCAAATAAATTGCCCACTAAAGGAGACAATAGAGAAGATTTTGGCTGTGCAATTGGATAACAATTAGCATTCAAAATGAGAAAACCAAGGCTAAGGTACATAACAACTTGTCCATGAGCGGCAGTGACACCAATTAATGATAACAGAAGTATATGGAATTTCACAATATTGCTGCTATCCATGCTTAGAACATTGATAACATTAGTGTACCTATTCATTATTAAACGTCTAGAATGAAAAAGTGAAGAAAAATATAATCAAAGCTACTTTATTAAAGGTGAGTTAGATTATAATTATAATCATATTTTTTAAATGTTTTAGTAGAGAAATAGGGTGGTTTCACATTTATCTTTATAATACAGATGGTTTCTAGTTGTGGACTTGGGGAATATTTAACCTGTATCTAGAGGAAGCATTGGAAATTTAGAATTGAATAAGACAGATGAGACTGCTGCAGGCGTAGTACTCCACAGTAATTCATTGCAGGAGAATTACAGGATGCTGTGGGAGCAGGTATGAAAGTTTCTTAACCCAAGTTGAGGATCAGGAAATGATTGCCCATGAGAGAGGTCTGGTTAAGAGTTGAAGGAAAGGTGAAAGTTAATCCTAAAGAAAGGTGAAAATTAGAGTTTTGGAAAAAATTAATAGCATGTACAGATACCTAAAGTAAGGATAATGTATTTAAATACCTAAAAGATGTTTGCTTTAATGGAATCCTAAGGACAGGGAATGATAGTGGTGAGAAGCACTATCATGGCAAATCATGCATTGATACTTGGATTTTACTATAAGAACTGAGAGTAGTTTCTGAAGGTTAGGCATACTCCTACCTAGGTTCTAGAGAGATTGCATGAATTAATTGTGAAGAATGGATTTGAGGAAGGAGAGAAGTGAGTCAAGGTAAGTTTTCAGTGATTCTGCTGAGGATTGACAAGTGTAGTAAGAAGTAGGCAGCCTTGACCGATTTCAGGGATAGTACTGATAGAACTTGACAATTAAGTGAGTAACACTTATGGTAAGAGAATAACACAAGTACTACCCACATTGACTATTGTGTAGATGAGTGGAAATACAGTATTGTGGTATTCTTTTATTTTATTTTATTTTATTTTATTTTATTTTATTTGCTTATTGATTCATTGAGCACAAATGGAGTATAGCTATTGTTTCTCTGGTTGTACACAAAGTAGCACAAATGGAGTATAGCTATTGTTTCTCTGGTTGTACAAATCTGTGCATTCATACATGTACACAGGGCAATGATGTCTGTCACACATTCTGTTAATATTCTTACCAGTATTTTGGTATTCTTGAATGAAGTGGGAATAACTGAGGCACTTATTATGGGGCAATGTAAAAAGTGAGGTCAATGTTTGCAAGAGTATTTAGGTAATTGCATGTAAGAATATGATGTTCATGGGATTTCCTTGGGCCAAAGTTTTATTTTTGAGAGTCACTAATGTTTAGATATTAATGGTACTTATAAGAGTGAATGAGATCACTTAATGAATAGAAAGAAAAAAGAGATGAAGGGGTAGTGTATTTCCATAATTTAGAGAGTGAGGGTTAGTTAGATCTGGGGAAAAGCAGAGTAGCATCAACTGCATCAGTTCAGTCTGTGATAGTAATAAGAAGCATGTTAAGATTATCTGATCTTATCTTTTAAAAGGAATAATTCCAGTGGTTCCTGATTTCCTATAGGCAGCATTTTTTCAGAAACTATGTAGAACTTTGACAAACATTCGATCAGGAATTCTGACATGATAATCAATTTCATATCTCCATTGGCATGGTTTCAATATTTCTATAGTCAAAGTTCAAAGTTTGTCTTTTAAAAAGTAATAGAATATGATACCAAAGTCATCAGGTATCATATTTAAAGATTTGATCCATACCCTCAATTTTTAAATATAAGGGGTTTAATGTTTTAATAAATGTTCTGATCACTGAGATTTTTACATTTTTCTTTCACTATATCCACAAGAATGTAAGACAAGAATTGGGATTTTGTTGCTTATTCTTACCAGTCTTGCTGAAACTTCATAAAATATGTGAAGTTTAAGTTATCATTCTTCAGTGATGTGTAGTTTTAGAAATTTTATAATAATAATTGACCAAGAATATTTTGTTGTGTTTTTATTTTCCCTTCTCAATCTGAGTACTAATCACACTGTCAGAAAATACATTGGATCTTCAAATGGAAGTCCCAGTTCCTGAAATACATTGTGCCTGAAGATAAAATCAGCTTGAGCATAAAAAAAAAAAAGAGGAAAAGAAAAGCTTGCCAATTAGTTTTAAAATTAAAGTTCATACTATGGGCTTACATTTTCACCTTATCTTTTAAAAAATTCAGTGATAACAAACCACAAATGCTATACTGCATCATAGCCTAAATCAAAGGACTTATTTCTATTAGCTAGGAATTTTCTTTTCCATTAGCATGGAGTTTTCATTTCTTGTAAGTGTATAATAGGGAAAAAAGACACCTGTATTTTCAGATTTTCATGACAACAAATATTAGAATTGGCCTCTGAAATAATGAAATTCTGACAAATATTTTCACTGAAAACGTTTTGATTTGCTCTTTAGAACAAACTATATTTTTATTACTTTCAATATACTCAGATAAAAATATTCTGTACTGTTCCTTGTAGGAAGCATTACTCTAGTTGATCAGAGATCATATAATCATGTTTAGATCCAATAAAGTTATTATACTTCTTTTCTTGACATATAAATTAGGGCAGATATCCATTCTAGTTAACAAAAGCAAAAATGAACTACAAAATCCCAATGGCTAATTTTGTTCTTATGTAAAGCTTGATACAAGTGAGAGGCATTCTTCATTGTAGACTACACCACCTAGAGCAGATGACACCTAAAGACGCTGTAGTAAGAAGGAGGAACTCCAGTGGTGAGCTACCCTTGGTCAGGAGGGATCACTACCTCAGCTTATGACCCATGGACCAGAACAGGTTAAATAGCTGAAACCTCATTACAGAATAAACTGGGGAAAGCAGAAGAGCACAACATATACTTACTAAGCACTAACTGCTTCTGCCACACTAAGTTGTTCATAGAACTAGAGAATTAGTTGAAGCACCGAGACGCTAGAAAGCCAGGAACCAGAAAGATTTGGGCAACCAGAGATTTCAGGATAATGGAACTCACTTGGAGGGAGCATGATGTTTGTCTTTTTTCCTTTGACTCTTGCTCGTTTGAATCGTGTGCTCATGTGGTTTGTTATGGTTTATTTTCAATTGTGTTTTTTAAAACTGATTTGTAGGGACTCATTATGTATTCTGGATTTTAATCTTTAAAATTGTGTTGCTTCACAAATATTTTGTTCTACAGGTTGTCTCTTCACTTTGTTTCCTTTGTTGTGCAGAAGTATGATGCAATCCAATTAATCTATTTTTGCTTTTCTTTGATGCTTGTACTTTTACTGCCATATCTGAAAAGTCATCACAAGACAAATGTCAAGGAGCTTTATCCTCATATTGTCTTCAAGGAGTTATGCAAGGTCAGGCCTTACATTTAAGTCTTCCATCCATTTTGAGTTTTTAAAAAATATAGTGTAATTTAAGTGTCCAATTTTATTATTCTTTTCAAGGTTATACAATTTTTCCATTTCTATTTCATGAAGAGATTGTTTTTTCTCTTTGTATGTGTGCATATGTGTGTGTGTGTGTGTGTGTAAAAGAATAATGTCCAAAATATATAAGGAACAAACACAAAACAGTTCAATAGTAAGAAAACAATAATACTATTTAAAAAGTGAGTAAAAGCCCCAAAAAAGTATTTCTCAAAAGATGACATAAAAATACTAACAGGTATATGAAAAATACTGAACATCTAATAATCACAGAAATGCAATCAAAACCACACTAAAATGTCATTTCATGACTTGTCAGGAAAAACAAGAGATGACTAGTGTTGGTGAGTATGTGGAGAAAAGGGAATTCTTGAACACTTGGTAGGAATGTAAATTATGAAGTCATTATGGAGAAGAGTACAGAGATTATTTTAAAAAATTAAAAATAGAACTACCACCATATGATCCAGCAATTCTACTTCTGGATATATATCCAAAGTAAATGAAATCAATATATGAAAGAGATATTAATACTCCTGTGTTCATTGTTTACATTAGTCCAAATGTGGAGTCCACCTTTAAGTGTCCATTGATGGATGAATGGATTAAAAAATCTGGTTTGTGCACATATACAAACACACACACAGTCCGTGTTTATTAAGAATGAATGAATCTGTAGAATCTAACTAGGAATAGGCATCTTTAAAAATTTAAATGTACTAATATATGCATAGTATACCTACTATTCTATGATCTTCTTTTATTTCTTTCAATAAGGTTTTGCATTTTTATGAGCTAGAGATGTAGCTCAGTGGTAGAGCATTTGCCTAGCATATGCAAGACTCCAGCACCACTAAGTAACTAAACAAATAAACAAATATAAATAAAACATTTTACAGTTTTTGAGAGGTCGTATATATTTTATGCTATATTTATTCATGAATGGTCAGCTTTTTATGCTATTTAAAGATTTCCCAAATAATTTTCTAACTACTTTTTGCCAATATATAGAAAAAAGATTGATTTTTATATTTTATCTTAATATTATTAAAAGTTTCTTTTTTCAGCTTTGTTTAGTCTATTTTGTTCTTATTTTTACAATTTCATAAGATGGATGCATTTCACTATTTCTCAGTCTTTCTGCCTTCCTAAAATATGTTTTTAAAGTTATTAGTTTTCCTTTATGTTCTACTTTAATGCATCCTATACGTTTCAATATGTAGTATTTTTATTTTTGATAGCTTCAAACTATGATTTAAATTTTCCATTAAAATTTCCAAACAGTTGGGGAATATTTTAGTTACTTTTTGATTATTGATTTTTAGCATATATATCATATGGTGAGAAAATAAGCTATGTGCTTGAATCCTCTGAAATTTTTGAGAGTTGTTTTATAATTCAATATTTAGACAATTTTTTTTTAAAAAAAAGCTTTCATGTATGCTTTCAAAGCAGATATATTCTGTGATTGTTCCATTATCACATTTTTTCAACTGTTCTGCTTTTCTGTAGTTCTGTTACTTATCCAGATAGGAATAGTTAAATTTTCCATTATGAGCATGGATTTTGTAATCTACTATTTTAGTCCTGTCAATATTTTTGTGGATACTGGCTTCTGATAATAACCTCACATGACACAAGCGGTGAACTTCTTTTGTAAGTGTCCTTATCTCCTCCCAAAGGTTCATTGGAGATTATGTCTGGTGGCCTAAGCTGCCATGTTGACAAAATCAGAACTGTCAATTAGAAACTCAAGTGTGTCACAAATAAAACTCAATCCTTAAAAAAATCAGTGTTTTGCATAAATGTATATATACGTAATATACACAATTATTTATACTTGAGCTTTTCAATTTGTGTTTATTTGTACAATTTACATGCATTTCTCAGATGTTTTGTTAGTGGTGTAATGTTAAGAGAAAAATTAGTATGAACTGTTTATTTTCTCCATGAAAATCATCAATAGAGAAGCTATAGTAATATAAAACATACAAGGATGTTTCACAGCCAACCCATAAAACCTACAACAGAAACAACAATTATGATAAACATTTAGAGAGATTAAATGCTAACTTGAAGTTTATAGAAAGAAGTTGAGAGTGGCCTTGATGGGGTGCAGGAAGCCATCTATGGCTTGTATGAGAACCAAGCACAATTTAGCCATTAACCAGGAGGATCTGGCCTCAGGAACTCACAGTTTTTGATAACTGTTAGAGAACGCCTAAGTCATGTTATTACCCTGGCTTAGCTCACCGTGGAAGTTCAAATATAAGCATTGGATGTGGGAATGACCCACTAGAGCCAAATACCTTGCTTACCTCCAGCCCCATCCTGTTTTTCACAGAAGAAGCTCCTACCAGTCCCTTTTGATCTGTACCACTATAAATAAAGCAAGCACAGGCTCCTTCCTTTGTTAGATTCAGACGCTTTTGCATGGCTCAATCTGTCATGCTCCTGCTTTTAAGATAATTCTGTCTTCTGTCATTATTTCTGATAAATAAATTTCATGGATTTTATTTCAAAGCCAGCCCATCCCTCCTACAGGAACCCTTTCCCTTGCCCATGCAGGATGTGTGGCAAGAGTGGGGGAAATGAGCAGAGGGAAGCTTCTTGGAGTCATGCATTTCTCTTCTTTTCTCCCCTGTGCCCAAAACTTCCTTGAGATGGTATGCCTTTGCTGTCATTAACAGACAGCACTGATTCAGGTGACCAAATGCAATATCAGAACTCCTCAAAAGTCCTGAAGTTGTACATTGTTGATGAGAACAGTGCAAACAGAAAGGTATCCTTGGGGCATTGTGTTTGCTAGCCTTCTCCCTCCAGATCCACATTATTGGTCTATTAAAATCTAAGGAGACTACTTCTTCCTGAGACTGCTTTTACTAAGCATTAAATGATAAATGTTTGAATGTAGGAATTGCCTCTGGTGTGCCAAACAGAGAATGATCAATAATATTTTCCAAGGCCTGAGGCTCTCAGCTCTGAACTCACATCTATTTCTGAACTTGTCGGTACTGATACACACTGGATCTGGCCTTTGTGCCTCCCTAATGCATATTATGAGACAAAACAATCCATACCCTGGGAAACTATGTCTTCACAAGTCAAAATAACCAGACATCCATGGCATATACCACATTCAGGAGAAAGATGACAAACCATTGGATGCTTACATTACCTTAAAGAGAATTTTTCGGAGTATGCATGCATGATAGTATTTAGTTACAGGATTGATCATTCTTGTTTTTTTGTTTTGTTTTGTTTCTGATTTTTGCAACAGAACTTCAGTGTTTATTATACAGTCCTGTGCTACATAATGGTATTTTGGTCAATGATGGACTGCATATAGAAAATTGCAATGGAGCTGAAAGACTTCTATTACCTAGTGACCTTCTGGCCCTACTGGCACAATGTATCATTCATGTGTTTGTGGTGATACTGGTGTAAGCAAACCTACTGCACTGTCCATCATATAAAAGTATAGCAATATAATTATGTACAATTGTCATGATTGATAATAGATGTCCATGTGAATATTTATGTATTTACTGAACTATAATTACTATTTTGGAGTGTATTCTTTTTCTTATATAAAAAAAGTTCACTGTAAAATAGTATGCTATGTTATGCTAGCAGCTACTTCATACATCTCATGTTTACTATGTGTCATGATTATATCAAGAGGCTATGTTGAATGCTTGACCTGTACCCTTCTAGGTTTGTACAATTTCAGTATGATGTCCACACAATGATGAAATTGCCTAACACTGCATTTCTCAGAAAGAATTCTGACAGAGAATATTATGCAACACATGACTAAATTTACCATAGTAGAGAACACTAGAGAGCAGAATGTGTAGAAGAGGAGTCACACCAATTTGATTAGAGTGAAACATTACTGAAAGTATTTCTCAATACCACTGTTTTCATTAAGCTCTGTGTAGGTGTTGGAAGCATTTGCCATGTAGGGAATGTATTATATCAGGCACTGTCATAAGTAGAAGGTATACATTCTTTTAATTCTTAGCTAATGTTATCTGTTCAAATGAAGAACCTGAATATCAGCAAGTTAAGTGACTTATCTAAATCCAAATTAAGAAGAGGAGAATTTCTTCCTTCCTTCTTAATCTGGCCAAAGATAGCACTGCCAGGGTGGTGGGAGGCGGGAACCATACTATTATCTTAAAAACATAGCTTTTGATTCACATTTGATTTTTTTTTTTTTTTGTGGTGCTGGAGTTTGAGCCCAGGGCCTTGTGCTTGCGAGACAGGCACTCCACCAACTGAGCTATATCCCCAATCCCAAAAGCATAGGTTTTGTGTGGTGAGAAAGGTACTATTTTATTGTTCTTTGGCAGTGATGGGAAATGGATTCAGTCAATTGATACTTATAAAATGATACACTTGAAGTGCATAAACTTGACTATGGCTTATATTCTTCAATGCCAAACTAAACTTTCAACCTCATCTGTGGCTGTATATTTCACTCTTGTGAATATTCTCACTCTTCATCCTTTCCTTTCATTCTTCTTTTAACTTGTGTCCACTGCAGAATTGCCTGTATCCCACTGAAGACAAGTCATTTATAGTTTGTTCATAGAGGTTCAAAATTGCTGTTACTCAGCCTAATGCTTGGGGCTCAACATTGGTGATGAGGATGAAGGGAAAGTATCAACAAACGATATAAAAATTGGAATAGACCTGGGTAATAACTTTACACTTCATCCCTCTGGCTACTCTTAGTGATAAAGGTGGACCTTAGGAACCAGGATGAGTTCTCATCTATCTTAATCCTCTTTGACAGCATAATATGTGCTTCTCTAGGCTATATACTCCTTATATTACCAAAAGTTGATTTCATGCCTGAGGTAAGTATAGTGAACAAAAGCAAAATTACTGTGTTGCTGGTTTCATATATTTTATTTAAACAAATGTAATTGTAATTCTTTGCACCACCAAAATAAATCTGGGAAGTTTAAGCTGGCCTTTATAAACTTAGATTGCTTCTTCAGACTTCTACATGCAATTGTGGGAGCTGTCTCAAGGTGGAAGTCGTCTGTAATAATATGCTGCAGTTCACTCCCAGCTGTTCATAATTACTGTATGAGTTTCGTCAAAATTCTCATGATTTGGCCTCTCTGAAATTAAACTTTTTCTAAAGGTAACATCTCAATCATGCTAGCATCTGTTAAGGAAACTTACGGGAAAAGAAAAAAAATGTAAACTGAGAAGTACTGGAATATTAATCTTAGACATCCAAAAGTTTTACAGAGAAATCTCAGAAGACTGCCTCCTCTAACAATTTTATTCTGTCAAATCAGAAGTTTATTTGTTCAACTTCAGAATTCAATGAACAATGTTTTGGTAAACATCCTCAAGCAGTTAATGTTTGTGAAACAAAAAACCTAATCATTCTGATTGTTTTATTTTAGCCCCGGAAAACACTAAATGTTATTATAACAATCTGCCTTTGCTTTGGAATCAAGTCTCTGCTTATATGTTATCATATGAGTTGTGTTAGTAACAGCTAAAAATATGATTATATTTAACTGTATCCAACCATGGATTATCTTATAGTTTTACTATCATTCTGATTTTTAGGTATACATGATATAACATTCTCAAGCACGCCATAGGCAAATGTTCCTAATTTCATTGATGAGATGTTTTAATAAAAGTTACAAGGAAAATATTAAATATGAACTCTATCTCAGTAGCCCAAGATTTTAAGCCAGTTGATTAGTTTCTGTTAGCTATAATGTGATTTGGATACAAAAATCTTACATGGAAGGAAAGTTAAAAATGGGTGGGAGTCCTCTCTTTAGCTATATAACAAAGGGTCTCCCAGTGGTAGAAAAAAGACCCCTGTGTAAGGGTTGTGTTCATCCTACAGATGGCACAGAAGGCTAAATCTACCTCCAATTTGACCCATTCAGAATTCGAAGGAAGTCCTTTGCTTTTGAGTTAAGACTTCTAATTTAAATGGATGGTATAACTATGTGGAAAAACTGTATGAAAATCCCACTGTTATAATTCTATTTTGACAATCTAGTAACTTTAGGACTAAACTGTAACATTCGCTACCACTGATAGAGAAGAAGAAAGGGAGAGAAAAAGTATGTGTTTATTCTATATACTACTGGAATTTGTACTGATTATAATGTTTATAATTGTCCTTAAGATATATGTCTGTATGTATGAATGTGTGTGTTTAATTAAGCTAAAAGGAAAGCTACCTGCTTCAGAAAAGAGACTAAATTTGGATCAGTAACTGTGAGACCTCTCCTTCCTTCCCTAGGGCCAAAGTTAAATGAGGGACAAAATAAGATTTTTCTACCTGTGCATCTTTCAGATCTTTGACGATGGCCCAATTCATTGCATTTCTGCTAAAAATGAGGTATCACTTTTGCTTCCATACATTGGCAAAAAGGTATAGTTTCAGAATTTCTCATTTGCCTTTTCTTTTAAAATAACCTTTACTTTATGGCTAGTAAACCAATAAGATAATATTGCAAACCAGTAAAGAAGGTCTCAAACCAAACTCTGTTATTTCACCCTTTAAAATTTATACTATCACTGCTGGGTCACAGATCCTGAAATTATTTGACTAGAAATTAATTTTTATTTTAAAAGATTAGTAGATAGAATGCCTTCCCATCAAAGTTCCAGGGTCTTACTCTCTATAACCTGTGAACATGTTAGAGAATGAAGGTTTCAGATGGGATAAAGTTGCTAATCACCTGACCTTAAAAGGGGGAAGATTATCCTGGATTATCCGGTGGACTCAATGTAGTTACAAAGGTCCTTAAAAGTGGAAAAGGGAGGCAGTGATTGTGTCAGAGTGTTACAATGTGGAAAAGACATTACCAGTCATCCCTGGCATTGAAGAAGGGGGCAGTCCCAGAACCAGCAGGTGCCTGCAGCTTCTAGAAACCTGATAAGGCAAAAATGCAGATTCTACCCTATTGTCTTCAAAGAGAAATGCAGTCTTGCCAACATCTTTACTTTAGTGCAGTAAGAGTCATTTTGGACTCCTGACTCACAGATTCATGTTTGTATAATTTGTTAACAATAGTAATAGGGAACTAAGAGAGTTGTCAATCAAATCCTGAAAAGTCTGCATATTTTTCTATCCACAGTATACAGTTATGTTGGTTGATTAGAGCTACTTCTTTTATGTAATAAAGTTTACATCAAAAACTTATAATATTGCTTGTTTCTTTCTCAGGAGTATTCATTATTCTCTTCACTCAAGGAGTCCTGAGTCTATGAACTGACTTAGATACTCCAGTCTTGTATTCCAATGACTAAAGCCAGGCCTTGTTCATTAGAACTAGAGATATTGCATATATACAAAAATTATGAAAACTCTATGGGCTTCCTATCTAGGTACATTTCAGGAAACACCAAACATGCCTGAAATATCAACAAATTCTAATCAAGACTTTGTCTTTGCTATTATAGTGCTCTCACACACATCACTTTGACAGTGAAGTGTTGTTATTTGGTCTCATCTCTGGATGCCATGATCTGCTTGGAAGTCAATGACAATGACATTTCAATGACAATATCTTCAACCAACAGACATGGTTTACACTGTATAACCACCACGTGCTTTTTAAGAATGCCAGAGTAACCTCACTTTGTGAATCAAAGTCTTATGTACTTTCTGTGAAGAGAGGATGAAAGACTATTTGTGAGTACCATTCATGATAAATCTACTCTATTTATTCTATATCACAGGTCTTTGGCACAAGAATTTTAGTCATCAGAATTTTATTAGCAATAGACCTCCTCCAAAGCATAAGCTAGTGGTCCAAACAAGAGATAAGAGTACTATCTCTTAGCTTGTAAATTGAATCTAGTCTAATTAAAAGCAACCTACTTCTCCAACATTTTTTTGTTTTGTTTTTCATAGCAAATTATCACAACAACCCCTTAGTTTGGCAAAGCTTTCATTTAAGTCACTTAATTCTATGTGTCCACAGAATTAATGAAATTAAATATATTTTGTTTGTCATTGGTAAATAGTCCCATCTTCTAATGATAACTGGATGCTAATTGTTCCAAAACTTCACTGGATCAGAAAAATAACCTCCATTTCTCTATTGCTTGATGGTTTGTGGTTAACCACTTTTGTTCTAAATTTCCTTGTTGGCTAGTGATTTCACTCATAGACAACTCTATCCACTGTTGCTAGTTTTATAGGTAGAAATTTATCAGAAATCATGAGTTACCTGAAAGAAATTTTGGATCAGGAAACCGAATTTTCATTCTATGCAACCAATAGCAATATAGATGTGAGAAAACATCAAACATCATGTATTATTTCAATATAATAGAGGCATTTTATTGATAAATCATAGTTATTATGATATGTGCTGAGAAATAGTTATAATCAATGAGGCTATAGCAGTCACTAACCCTAATGAAGTGAACTACAGTGAAATAGATGCAGGGTCTTGATTCACACTTTAAACCAATTGGGTTGCTTTATCCTTTTATGACAAGATTGCTTTTATTGGACAGAAACTTCCTGGAGATAACAATTTAAGTTCAGGACAAAATACAAAACAACAACAACAATAAGAACAAAATACAAACTAATAACAACAGTAACACCTGAAGACACTATTGAATAAAAAATGCAGACAGATTTGAACGGGTTATGCATTGAGGAAAAGTTAGCACAGGGTAAATTTCTCATTTTTATTTGGTAACCTTGGAAAGCCTTAGTTGGTATCATGTGGGCTAGCTAAATCTCTCATAGAAATCATAACTTTTCTAGGCTCAAATATAACAAGAATTTGTGGCAAACTCAGGCAATGGAAACAAAAAAAGGGAAGAATTCTCAGGGGGAAAAAAAAAAAACTGGAGTGGAAGCACAGATTCCATGTCTAGACCCTAAATATTGGCATGAGACTTGATCCATGCATAAGCTGTATAGATTCAAAATAGACCTGATGAACATAAATGAAATAACTGAGTTTTGAGCTGCTTCTCAATGATTAGTTTTGTAGTTGAAGTCCAATCAGTTGCCTGTTAAAATGAAAACACACCAGTGTTCTTTACAGGAATATGATAAAATTCAAAGTCTCCACAACAGAACTTTGAAGTCTAAATTACAATATGAAATTAGTCGTCTTATGAATCACCAAGAAAATATGACTCAATTTCAAAAAATAAGAACCAACTCTGATATGAGTTAGATGTAGAATCAACAGACAAAGATTCTTAAGGAAGCATTTCATATGATCAATAATATAAAGGAAATCATGATGAAAATGAATAAAAAGTTAAACATTTTAGTAGATATATAGGAATCCAGAAAAGGGAAATTCAAAAATTAAAAATACATTATGTAGATATAAAAATTCAGTAGACAAGCACAAAAGGAAAATTCAAATTATAAAGAGTTCACAAATGTAAGGATAGAGCAATATCACTTATCTAATCTTAAGAAGAGAGGAAAAGTGTTTTTTTTTTTTTAATGAGGAGTCTCAAGGAGTTGTTGGAAATAAAAAGGTGTGTTATATGTGGAATTAAAAAATATAATGTATGTGCATTTCTCACCTTTATTGAAATATACAATTATATGGTTCAAGAAGCTCAGCAAAGCCCAAATAGGGTAAATAAGAGGAAAATCATAATCATAGGCAAACAGTTAAAAGAAAACAGATAATTTTTAAAATAGTCAATGAAAAAGGCATTACAGAAGAACAGCAATTCAAATTTCAAATGAATGCAAACATCAGAATCAATGCTGGCATATGGATTAGAATAATATCTTTAAAGAGAAAACAAATAAACTTGTCAATTGAGACTTTTATATCCAGTGAAAATGTCATTGTAAATGAAGGCAAAGTAAAGCCTTCCAATACCAAACCTAAAAATGTTGAAATGTTTATATTAATGTGAGATAAACTACATTTCAATATAAAAAGTGTTACCAGAGATGTAGAGGGGCATTCAGTATGATTAAATGCTCACTTAATTAAGAAGGGATTACAAAAACAATTGTGGGTGTATCTAACAACAGAGTTTCAAAATACAAGAAGCAAAAAATAGCAGAATTAAATAGATAGATGAGGAATTTATTCATCATAACTCACAATCAGCAAATGTTAAATAAAATAGAAGCATAAGTAATAGGATCTGGATAACACTTTCAATGACTTTGACCTAATGAGGATTTATAGAACATTACATAAATAACTGAAAAATATACTTTTTTTAAAGTGTAGGTGGCATTTACACCAGAAAATGTATGTATATACTGGGCCATAAATCTATGCTTAGTAGATTTAAAAGATTTGGAATTATATATAGTATTCCTTTGATTATAGAGGAATTAAATTAAAATCAATAATAGTAAGATACCTAGAAAAGCTCAAAGCATTCAGACATTAATATAATTCCATACAATTTGTAAGTCGAGAGGGGGTCCATAAAAGCTTTATTAAATAGAAAGATGAAAATACAGCATATGAAATCTGGAATACAGCTATACCAATTTGTTTACCTGTTCATTGGTTGGTTGTGTGCTGCAACTGCAGAGTTGAGGAATTGAGGCAAAGACCATATGGAATGGACATAAGGTCTAAGGGTTTTGTAATCTGGCCTCTCACATAAATAGTTTGCCAAATCTTGCATTTTACTTCTTTTGTGGGGAGTGGGATGTTAGCAATATTGTTCATCTAATTTCCATGCCTATGCTAATTAAATCTCACCAACTTTTAAGGAGTGGGGGAGGAGTCATCTGAGTCAATCATACTCATAAATCCCTAGGGACTGCTAACAGTGTGTCATAAAGAGATGAAATAGGGAAAGTAAAAGGTAGATACAAATAATCCAAAACACTCTCAGTTGAGCGAACCTTGCAGGTTTCAAGGTATGAGATATGAAAGGGTCCTTTAATATGTGCCAAACACAATGACAGTATTAATTAGGTGCTGACTGCAGATGACATTGCTGCACAGAGCAATAATTGTGTTCAAGGGCATGACCATTCTTGATATGAATTTTTTGTTTGTTTTTGGTATTAGAGATTGAACCCAGAGGTGCTTAACCACTGAACCACATCACCAACCTTTTTTAATGTTTTATTTTGCCACCAGGTCTCATTGAGTTGCTTAGGACCTTGCTAAATTGCTAAGGCTGGCTTTGAACTCGTAATCCTTCTGCCTCAGCCTCCTGAGCTGATGGGATTACAGGTATGCACCACTGTGCCAGGCCTGATATGAATTTTTTTTGTACTATACATATAATTCTAATGTATTTTTTGAAAAATACAAAATATATGTAATAGAGAAAGAAAGAACTTGAAAACTCTAAACTACGTTAACAAAATAATTCCAGAACAGCTGTTCCTAAAGTGTTACCTGAAGATCAACACCAGGGCAGGAATAGAAAAGAGTACTTGACACCTAAAGATAATAAATAGTAGTATTTGTTATCATGATTGCAATTATTAGCTGTCATGGAGTGTTCTTACCTACAAGACAATTCATGTACAATTTAGACATTCTGAACTAAAGTAAGCATAGGAGTTTAAAAATGTTGGTGTCCTCACTCCTTAATTTGTTGATTAAACCTATCTTCACAACATTTCCTTTCACTTTTCTTATAGTAATCAGGATGTTGAGTCCAAGTATGAATTTTTATTATTTCTTCCACATATCCAGTAAATTATTTTGTCAGGAAAAAGGTGGGAAACACATGGAAATTTGATCTGTTAAACTGTTGTACCCCACAGATGATGAAATAATGGCAAAGACACCTACTACTTACAGGGCACTTCCTGTATTCCAGGTTTTCATACAGTCCACCAGGTAAATGCATATTGCTCTGCTTTAAAAATTGCTGAGCTGAGACTCAAAAAGATTAAGTAACTTTTATCAAGGCATATATATAGAATATGGTGAAGCCAACATTTGAATAATGGTCTTTCATGTTTCTAAACCTAGTGTGCCACACACATATGTACACACACACACATACATTTATCAAGTATTGTGGAAAGGATAAAATGTAGCTACAAATTTTTAGAGCATGATGAACTACACTTCCCAAAGAGGTTAACTTTAATTTTTTGCCAGCATTTCTCAATAAATAATACTGTTTGAAGAATTAGAAAAAAAAAATTGAAGACATTTTTGGAAAGAGAAAATGAGATTTTCTGTCAGATAATTAATTTACAACAGTGGCATTTATATTTTAAAAATGGTAACTTTGTAAATCCCTTTAAAAAGAATTTCTTTTTGTGTTAAATGTTATTCTTTAATTTTTAAAAGTTTACTTTGTCTATTATCTCTTATTAATATTCAACAAATAAAATTCAAATTACTAGGACCAACCAATTTTATCAGGATAAAACTTCCATCACGATGTTTCAGTGTTTCTGGATGTCTGCTTTGTTGCAATTATGCATTAGAAATTGAAGAGGAATGTTGATTTCTTTTTTTGTTTGATTTTAATTTCTTGCCAATTTGTAAGACAATTGAGAATAGAGTAGTAAAGCCAAAGCAAAATTTGGTTTAAGCAGGTGTGTAACAACTGGCTAACAATATACATAACAAAGTTTCTTCTGGGCAAATTTAGATAGCATCTATTCTTGTATTATTTTTGTAAACCTTTGAAGTGATAGCACATTTATTTGTAGAGTACCTGAGCCTGGCACATGGTAGTCATTCAATAATCATAACATATTTTTTCTTGTAATTATTTTTATTTACTCCTGACCCTATGAACATCATCACTACTACGACTGCTACTGTTAGAAGTCTCAATTGTAGGATAATGAAGAGTAAAATTAAATGTTCTTTCTCCTCCTTTTTTTTGTTTTTGTTCTTTTTGTGGTCACTTCTGGAAATGATATGTGTGGAGTCATATTATAAGTGCTTGATATTGACCCAGCAATAAACTGTAATAGACAGAATTACACAAGTTCACATGTGTAGTGATAGACACAGTGGTCTTCAATATTGGAAGTACTCTTAAGGGAAAGATAGTAAACACTAAGTCTGGGAAAGTTACACTCTTTTTAGAAGACAGATGGATTTTTTATCCGCTGTGAGGGTAAATGTATATGTCAGTGACATTTTGCAAACAAATGAACAATGCTTCTTTTGAGGATACTGAATTGGAAATCAAAAAAGAGATGATAGGTAGCACTCATCATGTAGTTAATTTATGCTTACTAGCTATTGAATGATAAGATGTAGTGAGGCAATCAATCAATTTTGTAGCATATTTTTAATATCTCCAGATATTTGTGGGAATTGATTGCTATTGTTTCATTAAGTAACACCATTGCATTATTTTAAGGTTGATGTCATTAGCTACAGGCACATGCAAAATATAAAAACTAAATGTTTAAAGAAAAGGTGACCTATTTTAGAACACAAATAGTAAATGAGCTCTATAACCTCCAACACTGATGTTTCAAGGTAATTCAATAACAAAACCCTTAACTAAAATACAGCAGCGTGATACTATATATCACACTTAGAGACACTCACAGCCTGTAAGAGCAATTAGTTACAGTGATTTTTCCAATCCCACCATATAAAATTCAATTAATCTATCACTTGATTGAAAGATACCTGGTTTTATTAGACATTTTCTAGGCATTTGCAGTCATTAATAACACTTGTATATTCATAGTTGTAGCCTGGAGAGACAGGTGTGTTTATTCATTTCCAAGACAATAGTTCAGACATTGTATTTAGTTTTTATGAAGGTGAGACAAAGTCAAATCTGTGTGTGTGCGCGCGTGTGTGTGCGTGTGTGTGTGTGTGTGTGTGAGAGAGGGAGAGAGAGAGAGAGAGAGAGAGAGAGAGAGAGAGAGAATTTTATTGCTAAGATCCTTTTGACTTTGGAAATAAAAACCTTCACCCTCCAACCACCCTGATGATTTTTCACATTAGCCTGTTATCTCCAAGAAGGCAGAAACTAGATATTTTGTTGTTTATATTACATGAGATACTTTGCACAGCACTATATTTTACAGATATTAATTTTGATTCCAAAGGAACAACACTCGATAATAAAACTGTTACAAAGCAAAGAAGAAAAATACATGGGACAGAAATTAATCTCAATTATTCTAAATGGCAACCCTCAAGTGACATTCAGGTCATGCATCTTAGTCCTTAAGAACTCCAGTTCTAGAGTCATAGAAACATGAGCTTGAGTCCCAGCTGCTCTCAGCTTTGTTGCTGAGATTTGCTGATAATGGGCAAGGTAATTATATTCTCTGAATCTCATTTTCCTCAGCCATAAATGGGAAAAGCAAAATACACCTATTGCCTGGACTTGTAGGAATGATTACTATCATTGTTATGCATTTGTTTCATGATTCCAAATAAGCAGTTACATTATTGAAAATGTCTTTTGTCTTTAAGACTCTAAGACGTTTGAAGAATTTGCAGCACTTTTCCTAGAATGTGACAGAGAGAGTACCAAAGAATAACCCCTGCTATCATATTTTGCAAACCAAACTCTGACTTCATTCAGATTTGGGGGAAGCAAAGTGCTCTGTGCACAATTAGTGACTGGTCTAGTCTATTATATTAATACCATATCTTCTAGTTTAGAGTAACACTGTTCTAGTTAAAAAAAAAAAAAAACAGAGAGAGAAAACAAAAAGAAAAGAAAAGAAACTGTAAGAATGATTTTGCTAAATGGCTTGGTGAAAATTTTTCCTATTTAAAAAAGAGAAGTCCTATGGGGACCCTTTGTCTTCTGCTCACCTTTACCTTCAAACAAGTTACTTAGGACTCTGAGGTTTCAAGTGTCAACAGCCATTGTGAAGGAAGAGTCGAGAGAATTATAAATGATGAAAAGTCTGATTAATTCGAGCAGCTGAATTAACCTCTGAACTTCTTATTATTCAAGATTTATTCATAACCATATGTTTAAGTCCCTGATAGTAGAGATACTGTTATTTAAAGAAAAGCATTTTGAGGTTGCTACTACTGTTAAAATGCAAAATCATTTTAACTTTTTTCTTTGCATGCTCCCAAATGAAGAAGGAAAGGGATAGTATCTCAAAGTGCTAAGGTTTATTAATTTATGTATTTCATTTATTCTTTGATTCAATACATGTTTTACAAGCTGTAAAACAAAACATATGTCCTAAGGATTGGGTGGAATAGTAAACAAATTTGGCAGGAAAGTGAATGAGCGCCAGCACCTTACGCTGAAATCCCAGGGGCTTGGAGTATGACAGAACAGAATTTTCATCTGGGCATTATCTAAAGGAAGGCAGTTTCCTTTTCCTTTAGGTAACACACTACTTTCTCAGAGTCCCTGTAAAGTGAGGATATAATGATCCTTACCTCTAGGGTTGCTTCAAAGATTGGTGATTAACGTTATCATTTATTTTTCACGTTATCATTTATCAAGGTACTATTTCTAACCTTGATAAATAACAGTTGACTGAATGAGCAAAGGATATATTTTCACATTGGTACTAACAACAATAAATTTTACCTATAGTTTAGTTCTCTAAAAAAGAATAGAATGAAATTTCTTAGGAAAAACTAATAATTAGAAATCTACATAAAGTTTTTGAAATGTTCATGGATGTAGTAAGGCCATTGGAAGGATACCATCTATATGCCATTTATTTTCTTATTTGTGTTAGCTTAAAGTTAATTCTTTCCAGAGCCTCCAGGAAGCAGCTCAGTCCTTGGTTTTAATCCAGTGAGACTCCTCTTAGCTTTCTGACCAAGAGAAACTAAAATAACAAATGTGTGTTGCTTGGAACCACCAAATTTGTGGTCATTTGTTTACAGTAGTAATACAAAACTGATAAACATGAGGTATAGACTACATAGGGATTAAGAGAGAGGCAAATCAAATAGTGGTAACATATCATTTTTCCTTACTCCTCACTTCAAATTCTCATAATAAAGGACATAATAAATTTTCCAAAAGTCTTTTTCTCATATTGCTCAGGAATCTGATATTAAAAATTGTACATTTCTACTTCCATCTGTCTAGATTTGAAGTGTAAGTGTTATTCTTTAAAGTGTTTTTAAAATGGTAAGTGGAATAGATAGTCTATTCAATTTCCCCTCTTGATGGCAGGCATTTTCATTCAATTGGAATATTTTTTTCCTTAGAAAAACAATTGAACAAAGATTTTAGTTAGTCTGGGAGTTGTATGAAATTAGATCCTTTATGGATTTATAAATGGAGGAAAGAGAGAAAACACTTTGTACCTGCTGGTATGCTGGAGTATAAAAAGAAAGCATTTAAGGCAGCTCTCCACTCATTAGTCTAGAGAGAAGCTGGCAACTGAAGTTGGTTGTGGTTTCTAAAATAAGAGGTTTAAGGAAAGATTTTAGAACCAAGCATGCGTTTCCTCTTGGTCTATCTTTGCATTACTTTTCTTACTCTGGACTTTACCATGGTCTACTGCCCTCATGTGGATCTGTTAGTGAGGATTAAGAATCAATTGCCTAATTAAAAACTTGTTAATAGCATTACCTTTTCTTTTTACTATTAATCTGTTGAGTTTGGTGTTTATGAATACACAATATTTAATTTTGTAACAATGAGTTTTCAATACTGAAAATATGAAATTTAAATTATTTTAGACCAATTTTCATCAGAAATCTAGGACAATGTTCAGAAAACATAAGCTTACAGCAGAGGTTTTATTTTCTTTCACTGTTGGAATCTAAATTACATACTTGTTGACTAGCTGGTTTTTGTTGTTGTCTTTGCATTTAAATAACTAAATCTATGATGAATAGCAAGGTGTCTTTTTTGTGATCAAAGTGTAATAGTGCTCAGGGACTTAGAATCTACCCTGCTACATGCCTAATGATAAGTGAAAACTGAATTGTAGGGTTCATTAGATGGAACTGAATTTTAATGATTTAGATTATGTTTACCTAATTTCTTTTGAGAATAATTACCATATTTTAAAATAATGGCTTAGTTTATGTTACTTCCAGAACTTAGACTATTGATTATCCCATATTTAAGGGAAAAACTGTTTCAATGAATAATTTACTTTTTAAAAATTGTTTCATTGTTAGGACAAATTGCTTGGAATCTTTCCACCTTAACTTCAGATTTTATTTCCTTTTGACTCTGTGTTTTAGGCTAACAGAAATCAAGCAGTTTGCCCCACACAGATAAATAGTTGGTTTATACTTTCAGGTTTTCGAAAATTTTTATTTTCTTAAAAGACTGGCAATAAGTATAATACATTGTCATTTTTAAAAGTTTGAAGAAATTTTAGTGAAGAAGATAATAAAAATTGCCTCTAAGTAAATCAGTGAAATATCTCTCAATATTCTCTGGGATGTTCATTTTTAAAATGTTCATTACACATATATAATGGGATAATAATTCAAAATAAAGTTATTTTTTATTTTTATTGTTGGTACCAGGGATTGAACCAATGGCTGCTTGACCACTGAGCCACATCCCCAGCCCTATTTTGTATTTTATTTAGAGACGGGTCTCAATAAGTTACTAACAGCCCTGCTGTTGCTGAGACTGGCTTTGAACTTGCGACCCTCCTTGTTTTAGCATCTGGATCCACTGGAATTACAGGTGTGCACCACTGTGCCCGACTTATGACTTTCTTATCACAGGATCTTTTTCTCTTAGTTGGCTCAAGGCATTCTTTGACCTGGGAGAAATATATGAATTGTTAGAGAGGATATGTAGAAAAAGGAAAAAAGATAATAAACATCTGATATTCAAAATAAGATTATCTACATGTCTTCCAAGCCAGCATTCACTAGGGAGAAGGATTTTTTTTTTTTTTTTTTTATCTTAGAGTAACTTGTATTCCATTAATGCTAACAAACCTAGAGTTTAGAAGTTGAGAATGGGACCTAGAAATCATGGAAGAATTTGAATGACAAGAGAGGAAAATAAAGATAAAAATAAAAATAAAAAAATAGGTTGGAATCTAGGGCTAGTTATATGCTTTTATTTATGTTCCCCAATCCATTCTGAAGGGCTAGATTTCATAATGGGGTGTCGGGAAAGTTGATTTTAAAATATACTGAGAAGTTGAAGAAAGCACTGAGAAAGACTAGAAATGAACTAAAATAGGGTGGCCATTTCAGAAGATAGCTGTGTGCTTAAGGCAGAGTGAAACAGAGGAAGATTAGTTTACAAGAAAGACTCCTATGGTTTCCAGATAGTGGGGGACTGAACTGAGCTCAGAATGCCAACAGGGCAGGTGTTTGTAAAGCCAGACTGGACTCAGAGGATGGGCTACAGATGGATCAGGAGGTCTGATGAATACTGTAGCAAAGCTTCAAAATGCTTTTGGACAGGGTGAGTTATGTAGAAGCCATGTCAACAAGAAGGGCTACTGAAAATAGTCTGAAGGAATGGCAGGTCCTTAGGGTGTCATCTGTTGATACCAACATTAAATATTAACAAGGAAAGCCAGGCAGAAAACAGGTATTGCTATGAAGTGCAGAGTAGCCAGAGACCACACTACTGATTCTTGGACTTTCTTCTACTCAACAATGTCGTATGAGCTCCTTTGCCTGCATTCCCCTGGATATTATCTTAGAGACAAACAGGTTTACTGAGGAACTAAAAGCTGAATCATTATTCCAAAAGCCTGACTTGTTACATTTTTCAAATGTTTGGTTTGACTAAGGATTAAGTTAGATTTTAGTAAATATAGTTTTCTCTTGTTACCCTCGGGCTTGAGAAGACTATCACATTAGTTATTAAAGATTTATGTTATTTCTGCTCATATAAATTTTAGTATAAGTAAATATTAAGCTTATTACTTAGTAAAGCTTAAAACATACATAAGATATATCCAACAAGTGAAATAGAATTGCAAAAGTATATGTGTGAATATACTTACAGACACATATGCACACATGCAAAGGAAATCCAACTGTTCTAATATTATAGCATAGTTATTTCTTCCTTTAAGAAATGTTTGAAATTCTGCATTTAAAAGCATTTATGTTGTGAAATGCAGTAAAATTATAGAACATACATTTATGGAATAAATGCATACTTTAGAAGTCTACTATGTGTTCCTTCTTAGACATCCTCTCTATACTCCAAGAAACATTATGGAAAATTGGTATGCATTAATTTTTAACATTACAAAATTATTCTCATTATTATATATGTTTTACCAACTGTATATCTTCCCTAAAAATACAGTATAATTTTGCTTTTTTAAAATCTGCACATAATGAATCTATAGTGTATATATTATTTAGTATTCTATATTTTCAACCCAGTATTTTAAAATGTTTAATCCATTGTATTGCATGAAGCTATAGTTAGCTATTTTTATAAGTGCTTAATATAATATTATAGGACTATATCACAAATTTTTCATTTCTTTTAGCATTGCTAAATGTGTGTTTTCTTCAGTGCATTGCTATTACAAACCACAATGCTCTGATCATTTTGGTACATATGTATCTTATGATTTAAGAGTATGGATTTCTTCAGAACATATAGTATAGCTGGAATTGCTGTATCATCCAGTGCCCTTATTTTCTACTTTCTTAGCAATGACAAGCTATGTTCCAAATAGATTAGACCAACAAAACCATAATTAGTACCCCTGGAAAATATTTCTTTAAGTAGATACCCTGTGGTTTGCGTATTCATTTCTTTAACTGAAAACAGGATGTTTCCCCTTCTTTGTGATTATATATAATGCTACAATTAATTTGCCTGTGAATTTTATATACTATGTCAAATTTTATTTTATTAAAATCAATGCTTAGATTCAAAATAATTTACAACTTTCATGTTGCTTGATATAATTTTGTGCTTAAACTCATTTTTTTGTGGTAGTTTGCATAATTTCTATGCCTTTGATACCTTATGAAACATAATGCTGTTACCACAGAAAATATGGCATAATCAAGTATACTATCTATATTTTTTCTGACACATTTCAGTTATTTATTATAAGCAGGTGTTTCCCGTTTCCTAAATAGTAAAAAGCATTTTAAAATGATTTTTTTTTTGCTTAAATTCTTTTCAATACAATCTTGAAATTATACTAGTCTGAAAACACTTTTCTTTAAGTCTATGGTATTTCTGGGATTTTTCTTTTTCTTTTCTTTTTTTTTTTTAATGAAAATGGCACATGATAAAACTTCTGAAAGTCCTGTTTTGATGCACAAGAGTCAAACATTTCTGTTTCTATAATTAGAGTTAAGCAAATAATGAATGGAAAATATACTTATTTAAATTTTTTATAGCTTAGTATTTCTGGGTGAAATTTTAGGGTCAACAATATTGAAGTACACCTGGAAAAAATGAAAACCCAAATAATTATAAAAAGATTCTGCAACATGTAAAATCTGCAATTACTTTATATTGATTTAAAATAGTATTGCCCATTCTTAAATATATTTTAAAACTTTTTTATACTTACATATTTTCTATAAAATTCCATAATACTTTATTTCAAAATAACATTTCCTTTTGGCTGCTCACTTATTTTTAAAGGGTTAATCATGAAGAAAAGTAAGCTGTGAATTAAAAAATAAGCATGCTGGGAATTAACCCCCAAAGGAAAGGTAAATCTACTGAGACTGTACAAGATGGAGCTGCACTACTGCCAGTCAACTTTACTTGAACTGAATTGCCTACAAGTAAAGCTGAGTTAACCAGTGCCCTCAATTTCTTTTTCTTTTACTCTCCCCCACCCTATTTCCCCTTTAGTAGTGGCCTGAGTGGTTTTATTTCAAGTCCCCTGGGGTTTTAAGAAAGAAAATCCTTCCCCATTAAAACTGCATGGTGTTTATGACCACCACAGGGATGGTTTAAAAAACAATGAAAAAAGTTGACTTATGAAAAATAAAGCTGGCTAATTATGGCAAATGGGCTTAATTTAAAAACCACAGGTGCCTCTTTTATAAGCTTTTGTTGAGCTCTTGCCCATAGCATGTTTATATGTCATGGAATAGAGCTCAAATCTTTGCCGTGGCCAGTTTTAAATGGGAAACATTTGGTTTAGCTCTATTTACAGTTCAGACTGCATATGAGGTCATAGAAATTATAAAACTTGTGAAAGCCTTGAGGAATATTGCATCCAATTCATTATTTATGGAATTTAAATAAAATAATATCAATTAATACCCTACCTCAAATCCCAGTGGCTATATATTTTGTAGAAGTATAAAGGGATTTCCTTTATAGTTCATATTATTTTACTTTTAGAAATCTGTGATATGGAGATATTAAGATATATTTAATGGAAATATTTTGTTGCTAATATAATTTTGGTTATCATGGATTTCTATAAGTTTAAAAGTAAGATGTGTTGATTTTTTTCATTCTAGCACCTAAAATCCATACATATGGATTTAAACATATAAATATATATCTATATATTAATATATATGCACATCTTTACATATAAATGTATATTCATATATAAAAATATGTATCATGTGTACATATAAATATAAATATATGCATATATGCACATACACATTGTTTACACTTATATTTAATTTTTGCAATTTCACTTTATTTACTTTGTTTTAGTGATATTTATTGCTACAAATGTAACATATTCTATACAAAAGCCCATGTTATCTCCAGGAATGAGAATACCTGTTATTCTCTTTAACTAACTCTTGGCTCTTGTTTTTTCAGGATATATTACTTATGGATGTGATAGGTTTTCAAATCTTCTTTCTTTGGTGCTTAAAGTTTAGGCTAGTTCCTTGTGTTTTTAAATCAGGCAGGATCTAATCTTCTTGTCCTTGAGTAGTTAGAACTTCGGGGCTATAATCAGAGACTTAGAATAGACTTACTTAGGATCAGGGAGGAAGTCAATGAAGCCTGAAGATTACCATCTTAAAATTAATCCAAAGCAGTAAAGAGAACAGCAAATCATATATATTCAATGCTTCTAGGTTTTTTATGTTGTTGTTGTTTTTGTTGTTGTTTTTGTTACCAGGGATTGAACCCAGAGATGTTCAACCACTTACCACCTCCCCAGCCCTTTTTTATTATAAGACAGGGTCTCACTAAGTGGCTTACGGCTTTGCTAAATTGCTGAGGCTGGCTTTGAACTTGCGATCCTCCTGCCTCAGTCTCCCTAGACACTGAAATTACAGACGTGTGCCATTGTACCCAGTTCTATTTGCTTTTTAATAAGATTTTGTATTATAAATAAAAGCATCCTGTTAATTATGTACAGATTTTAGAATAGAATAAATTTTTATAAGCCTATGTATAGTTACAGGTAATATATATCTTCACTTTTTATGTGTAACAGGAGAAAAATCTATAAAACTATTTTGGTTTGATTATCTTTTATATGGATTTTATGGTTATGTTTGGACAGCCTATGTAGTGCCGTAGAATGAGTCAGCATGTTCTTTGTAAAATCAAACTAATAAATCCTCACCTGTACAGTGCTATGGCTTTAACAATAGTGTTCTGTCCAAAACTCAAGTTGAAACCGAGTTCCCATTGTACATTTCTAAAGAGGTGAGACCTTTCTTGGAATTGATTAAGCCATGATGGCTCTGCCTTCATTAATGAAAAGGTATCTTACTAAGGGCTGTAGAGAACTAGCTTAGGACTTTTTTCCATTGTGCCTTCTGACTTCTGAGGACACAGAAAGAAACCTTTTATGTTGGATTCCCAGCTTCTAGAACAGTGAAAAAATGCATTTCTGTTCTCTACAAATTTTCCAGTCTCGGGTATTTTGTACTAGCAGCATGAACGGACTGTTTATGATATTTTTTTACGTGAAAATGTAACTGTCTTGAGAAGAAAATACACTTGAAAAACAATTACTAATTACATAAACTGTGGAACTTTCTTATTACACAAAGAATATTTTTAAAAGAAGAATGTGTTTTGTATATGTTGTAAGATTTTCTGTGCTGAACCTGAATGGTCTATGTTTTATCCACATGTACAAAGTATCAACTTTAGTTTGCTCCAAGAAAGGAAATCACTTTGGCATAAGTGTTATGAGCAGAGGGATGAGAGAAAGGAAAAAACTGGTAGAGAATCAAGAAATAGCATTGAGATAGTTGGAGAGGGGACAAAAGCTTATACATGCAAGCTAAAGGAGGACATATTATTTATGGAAAAGATGAAGGAATGGTACTGAGTCTAAGAAAAGTCAACAAAAGAAAAGATCCAGTGAACTTGGCCACTAAGAAATACTCAGTGGGAAAGAAGTCCAGGATAATGTATCTAAATAAATTTATGAGGATCAAGATGAAAATATAAAGCAAGGAAGTGGAAATGTTGAACTTGGGCCAATATTTATTAAATGTGATGGTGAAAGAAAAAAGGACATTAGGAGGATAGCAAAGCTATCTGTTTTTTTCAACACTGAAGAGACCTGAACATTTTGAATAGCAAGTTTTGGGAGGTGTCAGAGTTTCTAAGAGGAAGAAGGTGAATTAAGAATGATACTCGTTTTAACAATGCCCTAAGAAGAAGGCATAGATTGAATGTGAAAAAATTGGAACCAAATAAGGAAAAAAAAGTTGATTCATCTCTTAAAATGGAAGTAGCAAAGATATTTATGAAAATATATTCATTTATTATTCTCAGCTTTAAGTGGCAAAATCAGTTTCATATCTTTCAATTTATCAAACTATTTTGTTTTGCATATCAAATCATGAACAAATTTGTACTGCTGAACTAAGCAGCTATTTAGATTTTATGATGAAAACCTACAATCAGAAATAGCAGAAACAAGTACTGACTAGATATATTATTCTGTCTCAGAACAGTACTGGAAAATAATAACTTTAGGGAATTACACTATGACCTAGAGAGTATTATGTAATTGTCATATTCAGCTTGTGGTTCATATTTTATGTATGTTGTCACAAGGATTCCCTTGAGGGTACAAATTTTCATGTGTGATTTAAGAAAAGTAATAATTTGATCTTATTTCAGAACTCATCTTTGAGCATGGAGTACAAAATGACACTTGAGTGTAAAATAGAAATTTTACTTTTGTCATAGTTAATTTTTATATCCAGCTCATAGGCTGTCATTTGATATTTTACATGGTTATTCTTAAAAACATATTTATTTAGCAGATTAGAATGCAATCATGGTATCATTATTAGGGACAGTGATATTATTTATTCATTATAATGATCACAAGCAATTATAAATAGACAATAAAGAGATCAATATAAGATATTATGAGAATGTCAGAATATTTTAAAATACTATCAGATGAGCCAAAAATAATCTATGGGTTTGTGCTCCTAATACCAAAAGTACATGGCTATGTCAGGAGGAAGAGTCAGAGAGAAAGGGGGAGGGATGGGGCAGGTGCCAAGGTTCTGCAACTTAGTAGTGAGGATTTCTGCCATCTTTTACATCTCTGAGACTAGGACTCTAGACAATGTATCTGAGTCACTCCTCCTTTAACCCTCCCAGGAGACAAGGGACCACTCCCTTTTTATGATTATACCTACTAGTCTATTTCTAAAATGGTTAACTGCATGAATTACAGGTTTTATTTCCCTGTAAAGTCAAAAGTCTATTATCAGAAGAAAAATTTAAAATCTTGTGATGAAAATAAGAATTAACTGACTTAAAATGCAAATATGTCCAGAAAGACAGCACGTTTATTTTAAATATGTTTTTTCAGAGATGATAAGAAGCAGAAGCAGCACAGGGTTGTATAAGATTTGCTTTTGTTTTGAAGCTTAAGGTTTATGAAACTAGGAGAGAGACATACATTGGATATATGAAATTCGGGATGAAGCCATAGAGCAAGAGGTTGGGATTCACATGAGATAAGTTTCAAACTCAATTGTATCTGGGTTCTCAGTGAAATTCAGTAAGTTAATAGAGTGTCACGTTTGAAAGTATTTTGACTTATAGAAGCAAAATGTCAGGTCTTCACTAGATTTAGTATTCCTTTTCTTCTTGATGTTAAGTAACTTCACTTCATGTTAAAGACCTTTGATACCACAGATTTTTCAATATATGAAAGAATTTGTTATAAGAATATCATCCTAAAACCATCTAATGAAGTGAAAGTAGCCATAAATACCTTGACACTTTTGTCCTTCTGACAATGTAATAGTCTTTTTTTTTTGTATTTTCCAATCCCTTACACATTGATTTTAATAAGAGTTATTTGCAAGGGAAGGATATACCATCCCCTCTGATCACAGTTGAAATGCAAATATAATTCCCTAATATGTAAAATCAGATACTTTAGTGTTAGAAAGGTCTGTCTGAATCCTGTTTCCATCCTCTATTACTTGTGAGACTTTGGGTAACTAACTTAAGATCTAAATCTCAGTTCTATACATATAAAATAGTTATTTCATGTATTTTTAATGAATATTAAATAAAATAATGCATTGTAGTACACAGCAAATGCTTAGGAATGTTTTTTTTAAGAATTCTGTCAATGATAAAGCAGTGAGTTGCCTGCCTTTTAATAATGTAATAGTGATAATTATGTATTAGAATCAAAGATTTAAAAGAATAAAGACAGCGCATTTTACACGTGTGCATAACAGGTATGTGAATTTATGTGTCACAGACCGGCAACAGTAGAAAATTCTTTCCTAGTAGATCTAAGATCTTGTTTAACTAAGACAATGATTTTTCTGAAAAACTCTACTTTTTGAATGCTATTTTATTTTCTAATAAGTAGTGGTAAGTAATTGGAAAGAGTCTACAAAACTAGTCTTCTGAAAGTAGTTACATTTAGTGACAAGGGTTCCTGAGAATTTAAATAGATAATATTTGAATCAGCAAATTAGTATGATGGGAGCCAAGAATGGACACATATGAGAAGCACCATGAGAACTTTTGTCCAGGAAACTGATATTGCTTTTTAGATGACAAGTGACGTCTTCAAATAATTATCGATGTCTGCTTCTACAGAATCTACCACCTTAGATATAAAAACTGAACCTCTACTATCTCAGAGGAAAATATACTTGTTTTATAATACTACTAGAAAATGAATTGTTTTTAATAAAAATTATTTCAAGGATACCAGTCTTTTAATATAGCCAGTGTATTTCGTAACTGTTCATTTATTTATTTTAGATGGGAGGGGGTTTCACTGTGTTTCCCAGGCTGGTCTCAAACTCTTGGACTCAAGTGACCCCTCCTGCCTCAGCTTCCCAAAAGCTGGGACCATATGCACACACTGTAATTGCCTGGCTTTTTAAAATGTACCTACTGGTTTCAGTGCATTTTGTATCACCCTCTGTAATGAAATCCTAGCAGAATCTTTGGGAGGGGAAATTTCTTGGTCTTATTTTGGTCATGTAGACTTTGGAGTTTAGATGGTTTAACAGTTTGGCTAGGGAAGCACATTTAGTGTAGATGCCAAAGAAGAGTTACACTGTTGTTGAGTTGCCATGATTTTATGTTCTTTTTTAATCCTCAATGACAATAGATAACTGGTTGAATTAAACCATTTAAGGAGTTTTCTTTTAGTAGCCATGTTCCCAGTCCTTTTTATCAAGGAAAACGCTTGCAATGCAAATAAATAAATATGTGTTTTTAAAAACTAAGGAATATTCTTTGGACTCATTCTTAGTGGGGCAGGCAGTCAGTTTGAATTTAAACCACTTACTTATGATAATGTTTGCTGATGAGACACTTCACTGTTCAGGATCAAAAGCATAACAGTTAAAATAGTTGAGTATAGCTTCAGGTGGTAACATCTGCAAACTGACTAAACATGCCTAACATTAATTTCTCTCCATACAAAATGACCAAAACAATGACTTAAAAATGAAACAAAACAAAACTGCAGTTAAAACAAATGACTAGAGTAAAGCAAGGGAGTGATGGAAACCCTGTTGAGCACAGAAACTCTTGATGGCCCACAGAGAAGGGAAGGAAACCCGGTATCTCAGCCACCTTCCTTCCTCATGTTGGATCAGCTTGGACCTAGGAAGGGCTTCTCATGGTTGGGAGACAATGAGTAGGAGGCCCCCAGCAGATTCATTGTTTCCTCAGATACCTGTATTCTTTGCCAGTGTAGAACTCTGTTGCCCTAACAGGCCCTAACCCCATTCTAGGGACCTACCTGGAGTTCACATAACCATGATACTGAGGTAAGGAAGTGTGCATTCTTTTTATTCTACTCAAAAGTCTATAAATTGATTCAAACCAAAGAAGTACTGTCTGAGACAGATTATAATCAAACTGTCAAATGTCAAAGACAAAGAGACAATTCCAAAAGCATCTAACAAAAACCCTTCCATTCAAAAATAAGGGGATCTACATTATTTTATTCTGATTTCTCAGCAGAAGCTTTGCAGTCCAGTAGAGAATCATATATTCAGTGCTATAAGAATGAAAACAGCCAGGCAAGAATATTATACCCAGCAAAGCTATTCTTCACAAATAAAGAAGAAATAATGCATTTCCCCAATAAGCAAAAGCTTTAGAGATTCATTATAACTAAGCTGAACTTACAAGAAATGCTTTAGAATAATTCCATCAAAAACAAAGGATGACATTTATTATCATGAGAAAATACCAAGATGGAAAATCCAACAGTAGAGGTAAGTTCATAATGCACCAATTGTATGATAAGTAGTGTGTAAATCTTTCAAATTTTAGAATAAAAGTTAAAACAAAAATGTTAAAAATAACTATAGTTACAAAAAGTAATGCATAATGTAAGAAGATGAACCACCATTTGATCCAGTTATTCCACTCCTTAGTAGATACACAAAGGTCCAAAAATCAGCATACTACAGTAATGCAGCCACATCAATTTTTATAGCAGCTCAATTTACAACAGCTAAGCTATGGAACCAACCTAGGTGTCAACAGATGAATAAAGAAAATGTGGCATATATACACAATGGAATATTACTCAGCCATAAAGAAGAATGGAATTATGACATTTGCCAGGAAATGGATGGAACTGGAGACTATCATACTAAGTGAAACAGGCCAATCCCAGAAAAACAAAGACCAAATGTTCTTTCTGATATGTCAATGCTAACACACAATAAGGGAGGGGGAGGGAAGAATAGAAGTTCATTGGATTAGACAAATGGGGGTGAAGGAAAGGAAGAAGGGATGGGAATAGGAAAGACTATAGAATGACTCAGATATAACTTTTCTGTATATGAATACATGGCCAGTGAAACTTCACATCATGTACAACTGCAAGAATAGGAAGTTATACTCCATGTATGTACAATATATGAAAATATGCTCTACTGTTGTATATATCTAAAAAGAACACATAAAAAAGAAGAGGTAAATTAAGGCAAAATATAAGCTGTGTGTGGGAGGAGCAAAAAATGTAGGATGCTTGTGTGAGACAAAAGTTAAGTTGCTATCAGGTTAAATTAGTCTATTAAAACTATGAAATTATTACTATTAATATTTTTCAGTGCTGGGAATTGAACCTGGGTCCTTGCACATGATAGTTAAGCAGTCTACAATTTAGTTTTACCTCTAGCCCAAAACTATAAGAATTTTTAAATTTGGGGAAATTACACAAAAAATTATGGCAATACATACATATAAGAAAGACAAATAGATCAAAGTTTAGCACTACCAAAACCCACCAAACTCCAAAGACAAACAATAAAAGCAGAGGAAAGGAACAAAATTCTATAAATGTCCTAGAAACCACAAAATCCGAAAGGTAAATATTTACCTATAATAATAATTAGAAATTGACTAACTTATGCAATTAATAGATATAGAATGGCTGCATGAAACTTTTTAAATACATGCAGCTTTATTTTTCCTACAAGAGACTCCCTTTATCTGTAAAGACACTTAGAGAGTGAAAATGAAGGGATCTACAAAGAGAGCCCATGGAAATAGAAACCAAAAGAAAGAAGAAGCAAAAGTAGCTCAGAGTCCATATATATCTCTATATATAACACAACATATTTTACAACAGTAAAAAGGGGCAAAGGATGACATTACACAATGATAAAGGGGTTATTTCAGTAAGAGGCTATAAAACTGTACCTGTATGTGCACCTGACTTGGAATGCTCAAATTTTAAAAGGAAGGTATTAGATATAAAGGGAGAGATAGCAATATAATAATAGTAGGGCACTTCAACACTCCATTTTCATCAATGGACAGATCTCACAGGCAGAAAAGCAACAAAGAAGCATCAAATTTAAGCTGTTTTCTAAATCAAATGGACTCAACAGACATTGACAGAAATTTCTATTCAACAGCTACAGAATATATATTCTCTCAATTACACTTGGAAAATTAGGGTAGAGCATATATTGGGACACACAACAATTCCTAACAAATATATTAAGATTGAACTGATATCAAGTATATTTTCTAACCACAGTTGTATAAATTAGAAATCAGTAGTATGAGAAACATCAGAATCATTACTAACACATGGGAATTAAAGCAAGGCACAATCAATGTGTCAATGAAGAAATTAAAAAGAAAATTGAAAAAATTTCTTTAGGCAAATGAAAATGCAAATAAGGAAATTTACTGCCATAGATGACTGTACCTCAAAGGAAGAAAGTTTTCAAATAAACAGCCTATGTTGTACCAGAAGGAACTAGAAAAACAAGAACAAACTCAGTGCAAAATTAGTAGAAGGAAAGAAATAATAAATATCAGAGCAGATATAAATGAGAGGCTAGAGAAACAATACAAAGGATCAATGAATCTATGAGCTAATTTTTGAAAAGAAAAATCAGGACTTGAGCAACACTAAACAAGAAACAAGGAAGAAGACTCATATATACAATTAGATGTGAAAAAGTGAATGTTACAACGAGTAACACAGAATTACAAAGGAGGCCATTATGAACAATTACACTTCACCAAATTGGATGACCTAAAGGCAATGATTAATTCCTGGATACAACCTACAAAGGTTGAATTTTAAATTAAAAGAAAATATGAAATACCTATATCAAATGAAGAAATTAAATTAGATATAAAAACTCTCTCAGGACCTGGTGGCTTCACTGATGGATTCAATCAAATATTTAAGGAAAAAATACTATCAATTTTTCTCAAACTATTTTTAAAAAAGAAGAGGAATATATGCTTTCAAATTCATTCTGTTAGGCCAGCATTGGCCTTATACTCAGACGTATTCCTGATGAAAATACATGCAAAATTATAAAAAAAAAAATAACAAACCTAGTTGTGCATAATATAGAAAAATCTTTCACCAATAAATGAGATTTGTACCAGAAATGCAAGCATTATTCAACCAATGCAAATCAATCGTGTGATGTATTACATTAATGAATTCAAAGGTAAAATTATACAATCATTCCAATAGTTGTAAAAAATGTGTTTGAAAAGATTCAACAGTCTTTTCTGATAAAAAGTTTCTTGAAAATTATGTGTAGATAAAACATTCCTCATATTAAAGGTCATATAACAAGCTCACAGCTAGCCTCATACTGAATGGGGAAATTTGAAAGTGCTTACTCTAAGATTTGAAAGAAGACAAGGATGGCCACTTCCACCACTTCTATTCAACATAGTACTGGAAGATGAAGAAAGAGTTATTAGACAAGAGAAAAACACAAAAGGCATCCAAATTGCACAAGAAAAGGTAAATTGTTCCAATTTGCAAATGATATTATCTCATATGTAGAAAACCCTGAAGATGCCATCCACAAACTGTAGATGTAATAAATGAATATAGTAAAGTTGCAAATTTCTAATTATTATAATTTCATGATGTCTACAAGAACAATAAAGTATAGATAAACAAATTCAATGAAGGAAGTGAAAGATCTTTACATTGAAAACTATAAAACATCAAGAAAAAGAATTGAAGACAAATGAATGGAAAGTTATCCCATATTCATTGATTTGAATAATGAATATAGTTAAAATATCCATTCCTATCCAACCAATTTATAGACTCAATGTAATCCCTATCAAAATATCAATAACTCAATTTGCATAAATTAAAACAAAAAACCAAAACTGTTCCAAAATTGATATGGGACTGCAAAAGTTCCCTCATAGTCAGAGCAATCGTGGGTAAAAAGAAAATAAAACCTGAACCATGGAACTACCTGACTTCAAAACATACTACAAAACTTTAGTAATCTATTTATATACAGTACTGGCATGAAAATAGATTGACCAAATGGAACAGAATAAAAGACCTAGAAATAAATTCATGAATTTATAGTGAACTAATTTTTGACAAAGTTGCCAAAATACGCAAAAGGAAAACACAATCTCTTTAATAAATGGTGAAGGGCAAACTGAATACTGACATGTAGAAGAATGAAATCAAACTCTTTCTTCACTATATACTAAAATAAACTCTAAGTAGATTAAAAACGTAAATGTAAGATGTGAAACTATTAAACTACTAGAAGAAAACTTAAGGGAAAAGTTCTATGACATTTGTTTGGGCAATGTTGTTGTTGTTAATATGTTAAAACAAAGTCAGTAAAAGCAAAAATAAAAGTAATTATATTAAATTAAAAAGCTTTTGTGCAGCAAAGAAAACAAGACGGTGAAGAGACCACTGAATGAGTGGGAGAAATATTTGTAAACTATGCATCTGATAAGAGGTTAATATCAAAATATATAAGGAAATCAAATAGCAAGGAAAATTAATACTATTAAAATTGGGTGAAAGATCTGAATAGGTAGGTGTCAAAAGCAGTCATATAAAATGCCAACAGGTGTATGAAAATATACTCAACATTAGTAATCATCATTAAAGTACACTCAGAACCACAATGGAATTTCACCTCACATTTGTTATAGAAAGGCAAAACATGAGTTTTGTTGAGGATGTGGAGAAAAGGGAACATTTATACACCATTGATGGAAATATAAATTGGCATAGTAATTATAAAAAGCAGTATGGAGATTCCTCAAAATATTAATAATAGAAATATCATGCAACCCATCAATCTCACTCGTAGGTATATATTCAAAGAAGTGAAATCAGTATATTAAAGAAAGATCAGTAGTCCCATGTTTATTGAAGCAAAGTTCACAACAATCAAAATGTGGATATGACCAATTTTCTGTTGATGGATGAATGAAGAATTATGGCATATGTAGACAATGAAATACTGTTCAACCATTAAAAATCAAATCCTGTCATTTGGGGCATGGATATAACTGAAGGACATCATGCTAAGTGAAGTGAGACACAGAAAGATGGTTACCAAAGGCTTGGGTGATTGTGTGGAAGGGAAGATGGGGAGAAGTTGGTCAAAGGATATATAATCACAATTGCATAGGAAGAAAAAGCACTGAATGGACAAATATGGACAGATAGAAAGTAGATAAATGGTTTTCTGGACTCAGAGGTTGGAAGGAGGAAGAAAGAAGTGGATAATGACTGCTATAGGTAATGCAATTGATTTCTTCAGTGATGTAAATATTTTAAAATTGT
>JAJEJO010000420.1:785180-814906 GCA_020662805.1 Glaucomys volans
TTGTGGCAAAGTTTGCATAACTCCATGAAAATTCTAGTAAGTGTGAATTACATATTTTAAGTGTATGCATTGTCTTATGTGTCAATTATATATCAATAAACCAATTTTTAAAAAGTAATGTAGCTTTGGAATGTAGCAAGCCCGAATCCATCTATACATCCACTCATCCATCTCTCCTACCCTTCCTCCCTCTCTTCTCGTTTCCCTCCCTTCCTTCTCTTTCTCTTCTCTCTTTTTTTTTACTAGTAACTTTCCTGAAACTTCTCATAATAACTTGATAACATTACTACACTATCCCTGAGTACTTCATCGTGTATTTCCTATAAATAGCACATTCTCATACATCATCATAATTCTCATACATAATCATAAGAAAAGAACATAAGAAAATAAGAAAAGATCCATTTTTCCTCATTAAAATGTCAGCAATATTTCAATAATGCTCTTACTTGCAAAAGGTTGTAGTTCAGAATTTCCTGTCTCTTTCTTCTCAAAGGAATCCTGGGCCTCTCCTTGACTTTCATAGCCTTGACACTTCTTTGGAATAATAAAAGTCAGGAATACAAACCAGTGTATCTCAATATAACTTGAGATTATCAGAAATTTTCTTATGGTTAGATTCAGTTATGCATCTTTGGCAGGAAAATCACACATGTGAAGGTGTTCTCATTGCATCCTGTTGGGTGACAAATAATTTTAATTTATCCCAGCTTGGTGATACTAATTTGATAACTTGATTGAGGTGGTATCTGCCAAGTTCTCACAGTATGTTAAACTTTTCCCTTTGTAATTAATAAATATGTTGTTTGGAAATATTTTGATAACCTTAAATTACTTAAACCCAGATTACAAAATCCTAAATTGACCTCACTTCTCTATTTCTCCTTCAGATATACCCCTAAAAATATCTCTCAGTGTGGTTCTGTCCCATATTTTATAAATGTAAGTGAACCTTGTTTTAACTTATTAATAGGTTGCCTAAGGATATTATTTTGTACTTCCCTATATATACACATAAATACATTCACATCTATGCAATTTCTCTATTTGTCATCTATCTTTACATATATATATGTTTGTGTGTGTAAACAAATGACAAGAGTTTCAAGCATTCCATCTATATTGCTGGGTTGAACTATCAGACATTCATATTCCTATTAAGCACTAGGAAAAATGATAAATAGATAATTCAAGCCTATGGTTTCATCTAGTACCAGTGCACTAGCAGCACTCTGCCAAGCAAAGGAGATCATAATAACACAGATTTCACTATTATTAGTTTTCGTGTTGAACTGTTAAATGGGTATTTCAAATAACACACAAAATGCTTAATAATGAATGAGAATTTTTAAAAAGTGTATAGTTCTAAACTTACTTCAACTTGTATAAATACAGGAGGTATACTGTGGAGTGAAATTGTCCAAAATTATTATCTTATGAAAAAATAAATATAATTCTGTTTATGTATTGTATAAAATTCATAAAATTATATTATCTTGCATGTATTTGTTTAATATGGACTATTCACATATTGTAACTACTTCTATTCTCCAATAATAAATGTCTCCATTTTGCAGATGAGGAAACTACGTTATTTAGTGCTAAATGATTGATAGCTGGGAAGTGCTAATTAGTAAAATTATCTAAATAAATGCATTCTTTGTTATTATGGTACAATTTCTGATAATACTGTTATTATAGGAATGTTTATACCTCAATAAACTATTCTATATTTGGACATTCAACATTTATCCTGTTATGTGTTGGTTGGATTTCTAAAACTATGAATGTCATACTAAAATTTAGAAACACTTAAATTTTAATAAATTTTGCTGATATGTTTATGTAATAATGAACTTAAACTTTATTTTGTAATCTAGTTTATGAATTTGCAGGAAATAATGAATTTTCCAGGTAGTTCAACACTAAATTTTCATTGAATATTTTGCATTGTGGGAAGTGCTATGGCATATGAAAATGATAAAATAAAGAACTTAAAGCTGAGTTGATATAAAAAATTAATATTATTTGTAAAGATAGACGTAATTTATATAGTAACTTTCCAAGTAATAAGAAAATTACAAAATCAAAATGGATTCAATCATGCCTCTTTTTTTTTTTTTTCAGTTCTGGGGACTGAACACAGGGGCCTTGTGAAAACCAGACAAATGCTCTGCCACTGAGCTATTCCCCAACCCTAACTTTTTGGAAGAGATCAGTTTTCAGAAAGGGAAGAGGAAAAATTACGGTTGGAGGTCAATAGTATAAAGATTGTCATATCTTCAGAGGAAGGACATACAATCATGCCAACTATTAAATGTACATTCCTTACATGCAGTTTTTGTGTATTTTCAATAAGTCAAATATTCAAGTTATTCATTATAGTGAATTATAGAATTATAGAATTATTTTCTATAGTGTTTTCCTCATTATGAGAAAGTTTATATTATTTTACAGACTTCAATTTGATTCATCGTACACATATGGAGTACAAATTTTCATTTCTATGGTTGTACATGATGTACATTCATATCATTATTATTAATCATACCTGTACATAAAGTAATGATGTCTCTCTCATTCCACCATTTTTCATACCCCTGCCCCCTCTCCCTCTCATTTCCCTCTACATAATCTAAAGTTCCTCCAGTCTTCTCTCAACCCCCCATCCCCCAAACCAGATTTTATATTATCATCCACTTATCAGGGAAAACATTCAGCCTTTGTTTTTTTTGGGATTGGCTTGTTTCACTTAGCACAATAATCTCCAATTCCATCCATTTGTCTGCAAATGCCATAATATTATTCTTCTTTATGGCTGAGTAGTATTCCATTGTATATATATACCACAGCTTCTTTATCCATTCATCTCTTGAAGGGCATCTAGGTTGGTTCCACAGTCTAGCTATTGTGAATTGAGCTGCTATAAACATTGATATGGCTGTGTTACCGTGGTATGCTCAATCAATAAATATATGAAAAAGTGTTTGACATCTCTAGTAATTAGAGAAATGCAAATTAAAACAACTCTAAGATTTCATCTTACTCCAATTAGAATGGCTATTATCAAGAACACAAACAATAATAGATGTCGGTGTGGATGTGAGGAAAAAGGCACACTTTTACATTGCTGGTGGAGTTGCAAATTGGTTTAGCCACTCTATAGTATTTTTGAGCAATGTTTTCATTGACAAATTTAATGATAGTACAGTAGCCCTTTTATTTGGTGCATAAAATTTTCAAATAAAAAATGATAGTATGAAATAGACTCCTATTATAAGAAAATCTTAATAATAAAATTATCACCTCTGTTTTTAGTACCTGTATGAAATACCATCAGTACTTCAAGCAGATGAAAAAAAAGTTAATATTTATTTCTACATGCATTATGTCTGTTTTACATTTATTATTTGTAATAAATCTTCACATAACTGTATATATTATATATTATATTCTGCATAGTATAAAGAACAGATTTTATAAAATAAGTTGATGAAATACCCCCAAACACCTTCTTCTGGAGGAGAATATAGATTTCCTATTTCTTATAACCACATAGAAATATTCTGAGTTTCATTTTCTGTCCCTTTATGAACAATAAGTAATAACAACAATAACAACGACAACAACAAAATAATAATAATAATGATTGCCTCTGGACCAAGCTAAAGCGATACTGGGTTGAAATTCAGGCTTTGAGAACACTGTCATCTGTAGTTATAACTCCAACAAACTGCAAAAGCTTGACCTTCAGATCTAACCTTCTCTTTGGCAATGCTTTTTATGTAGGCTTTGGGAATAGATTTCCTTCTTTTTAGAATGCTTAGAATTTTCCATTGAATAAAAGAAACAAACACAGTCTTCAACTGAAGCTGTGCTTGTGTGGAATAAGATAGGAGTTGGTCTTCTATGTGTTTTTTATTTCAAGGATTTTTTACCTGACTCCCGTTTCTGTTTTGTGAAAGTTTAATAAGCAGTTTGTGGAATCCTTAAGGAATTCAAGACTTTTCGTGTTCTTTTGAAATATAGAACTGATTCTCACTTGATGTCAGAAGTGTTACCTCTATTAATAAGTTGACAACTGTTCCAAAACACATCTTTTTGGAGAACATGTTTGAGTTGGAGAAATAGACTAGAATAGAAATATAAACAAAACAAAACTAGAACATTAGCCTGTTTTGATTTTTTTGGTTTTTGTTTAGTGGCAATAGAACAATAGGCAGCAAGTTTGTTTCTTTTAAGCAACCTTCACTCAAACTTTATTTTCTTAATTCATAACATTGGTTTTTTGGAATAGTTTTGAGTTTAAAGAAAAACTGGTAAGTACAGAGTTCTGATGTGCTCTATCAGACCTCAGGTCCTCTCCCTTCAAGAGTTTTCTCTATTATTAACATCTGACATTGGGGTGGTATAATTGTTGCAATTGATGAACCAAGATCGATATATTTTAATTAAATATTTATGTTAGGGTTATTTGTATTGGGATTCACTCTTTGTGTTTTATAGTTCAATAGCTTGATAAATGGATAACATCATGTACCCACCAGTACCATTGAATGCAAAATAGTTCACTGCCCTAAAATCCTGTGATTCATTTATTAAACCCTTTTTATATTTCTCCCCAAACCCTGGAAACAACTGATCCTTCTACTATGTCTATAGTTTTGACTTTTCCATTTTGTTATGATGTTAGAATTATATCTCCTGTGTCTCATGCAGCCTTTTTAGACTGGTCCCTTTCACCGAGCAATATGTCTTTTTATGGATTTACTTTTATCACAGAATTGTATTTTTTATACTATCATTTATTCCTTCATCTATTGAAAGACATCTTGATTGAATTCAAGTTTTTACAATTATGAATAAAACTAATACAGAAATTTGTAAGCAGATTTGATGTGGATAGATTATCAAGTCATTTGAAAATACCTAGGAATATGATTGGGAGATTATATAGTAAACCTATTTTTACTATTGAAAAAAAAAACTGCCCAAATAATTTCTGAAGTGATTGCACTCTTTTGCATGTCTGCTGGCAGTGATCAAGAGTTCCTATTGGTGTACATCTTGCCAACCTTTGATGTCAGCATTCTGGATTTTAGCCATTCCAAACGTGGCATCTCACTGTTTTAATTTGCACGTTATAATTACATCTGATGTTGAACATCTTTTCATATGCTTATTCGTCATCTTCTTAGGTGAGGTAATTGGGTTTTCTACCCACTTTTTAATTTGCTTGTTTTATTATTGCTGTATTTGAAAAATTCTTGTATATTTTGAATACATGTCAAAAATGTGTTTTGTGAATATTTTCTCCCAATCTGCAACTGATCTTTTTCTTTTCTTAACAACATTCTTTTTAGAGTAAAAGCTTTAAATTTTGTTAAGTACAGATAATCAGTTATTTCTTCATGAATTGTGCTTTTGGTGTTGTATCTGAAAACTCTGCCAAACTTAAGGTCACCTAAATTTTCTCCTGTTATTTTCCAGAAGTTTTTTGTCTTTTCTACAATAGGCAATGATGTCATGAGAAAATACTGTTTTGTTTCTTCCCTTCCAATCTGAAAGTCTTGTATTTCCTTTTTATGCCTAAGACTTCCAGGGTTATGTTTGACAGGAGATGTGAAATGCATATCCTTACCTTGTCACATACAAATCTTGGGAAAGTTTTTCTTTCTTTTCTTTTTTCTTTTTTTTTGGTGGGGTAGATATTCTTTATGTAGTTGAGGAAGTTAGTTTCTATTCCTTCTTGGGGCTACAGGGAGAGAATACATTTCCTTCTTTTCAGCTTCTAAAATTTCTGAATTTCTATTGCTTCTGGTCACAATCTCTAATCTTCAAGTGCATTGCTCTAACCCCTGCTTCCTTTGTTACATCTCCTCTTTATGACCTCTGGCTTCCTTTCTTAATAATTTGATCCCTTATTAATAAATTTGCAAATCATTACAATAGGCCCATCCATATAATCCAAGTTAATCTTCCCATCTCAAGATTCATAATTTAATCACATCTGCAAAGTGCCTTTTGCCATGGAAGGCAATGCATTTGTATCTTACAGAGATTAGGACCTAAACATCATCAGGAGGCCTTTATTCTGTCAGCTATGTTAACCTTCCTTGCTTCCATTTTGTTATTTAAATTTTTAGTTTTTTTAGATTCAACATTCACATTGAAAAGCTTTCCTGAACCATTTAATGGGATTTGTTTTCTCCGTCCTTTGAAATTGTGTTCTTGTTTGTGCTTCATTATTTATATTTGCTTGGACTCACCAAAAATTCTCTTAACTCTTTGTTGCCTTCACTCTTCCTTCCTTTCAATTGTCTTTCCTTTTCCTTATAAGTCCTTGAAAATATTTATTCATTGAACAAATATTCATTGTGCTCCTACTGGATGTCAAGTGGTGTGAAAGGTACTAGGAATAACCATGGTAACCAGACATTTATCTTTTTAGATATCTTTATAGGAGACTATAATATTTAGTTATAATGTGGGATGAGCTTACAGAAGAAAAGATTATGTGAAATTCCATGATGTACTTGAGTTGGTTCACCATTGACAGGAATGTTGGTAGTTGTGGTCTTAGCAGAGGTTAAGAGGAGCTAGGGCCTTCAAGGATTTTAAAGTGACATCTAGAACTTAGAGATGTTTCAAGCAGAGAGAATAGTACAGCACCCAGGCCTCTGGGCAGGAAAAGTGTTTAAGGAATTGAAATAAGATCAGAGTCACTGAGTATGGAGAAAGGGAGAATGACATGAATGGTCCTCAGAGGTAAACAAGGGCTATGTGTTAAGGGCTTTTGATCTCCCTTGACAGTTTTCACTGATAACTCTGGGTTTTAAAACAATGAAATACCATGGCTATATGTAGGTTTTTAAGGGATCACCATGATAATCATATTTCTTGCTTTAAAATATTTGATAGTCCCTTATAGCCTAATTATATCCTACAATTATTTTTAAACTACTATATTTTCCTACTGACTAAAAATATTTTGTCAAGATTTTCTTCCTATAGGCTTTATTCTTTATTCTTTATTCTAGGAAAATTGTAGGGACACACCTTAAGATGGCGACCGCAACAACAACACCACCCTTGGGGCATAAGCCCCCCTCACCAGTGGTACCACCAAGGTGGTGGCCTAGGATTGGCCCATTCGACTTCTGTGAACATGAGCAGCTCTGGCCACTATTAAATCTTAGGAGACCTTTGTCCTGCAGGCTTTGATGTGTGCTGCATGGGCTGTTTACCTTTAAGGTGATTGGCCCTGCAGGTATCTCCTCTCCTTTCTTTGTTTTTTTCCCACTCACTCGCCCCCTTATATATCTGTTCTACTCCCCCATTAAACTGAGATTCTTCTCGACAGACTCCCGGCTGGTGTGAGTTTTTCAGCCGTCGACACTCTCCATCCTGCTTGACCCCCGTGCCCCCCTGGCTGGTCCGGGGAGGGCACCCAACCTTTGTTGTTCGGTGTGGAAGAACAGAAAATAGCACACTTTTTTTTTTTTTTTTGCAGTGCTGGGGATTGAACCCAGGGCCTTGTGCTTCTGAGGCAAGCACTCTACCAACTGAGCTATATCCCCAGCCCACACACATATATTAAATATGCTTTTGTCATACTTTGGAAGGTTCCTAGGTCAGGAAAATGCCTGTTTCCTTTCCTGCACATTGGTCCCAACAATCCACCCTCTGAGCATGTAAATACTGCTCCAATTTCTCCTCCTCCCTCTCTCTCCTGGCCACACACACAGTTGAGAATCACCATACTACACAGTAAAGCCTAAATTATTAGTATTTCTTGTGATACTTTCCTGTGCTTCTGTCTGGTCTCTACTTGCTTTATGGTTTTTATTTCACTGTGGGCTTCCCTTTATTATTATTATTAAACCTCCCTACACAATTTGGCATTTTCCCAAGTCATAAAACTTAGTATAACTTCTCATGAGATTTCAATTGCATTATACTATCAGGCCACATTAAAGGTTAAATATTGACATCAAATTCACAAGTATGTGAATATGTTATCCCATGCCTTCATCCCCTTTGTCTAAATATTGAGAACACATGAGAAGCGCCTGTCTTACCATCTTACCTGTTTCTACTAACTAACCAGTTATTCTTTATTTGACAGCATTGTGCATATAGTTACAGATTGCATTTCCTACTTAGGCTTAGACCTGTATTTGAAATGCAGTTCTAGCAATTATATCAATCTACTAGGGAAAATTATTGTATCAATTACTCTTATTACCAGAATTATTTTCTTATTTTTTACTTTAGTTTTTACTTTACTTTTTACTTTTTTACTAAGAGTACATGACTTATTATTTTAATTATCTTATACCTGATGGGTTTCTGTTATGTGTTTGTGTGTGTGCCTGTGTGTATGTGTGTGAGAGAGAGTGAGAGAGAATATATAATGCATAAAATACATGGTTCAGTTGTGTGATTAATAAATTAGCATTAAATGAATACCATAATAACCATCTACGGAGTCAAAAAATAGCTCCATTGTCATTCCACCAGCAACTCTGCATGACCCTTCATCCTGATAACTGCTCTCTTCCCCCTAAAAATAACCAATATCATTTAACAAATATTCTGATTTTTATAATAAACGTGTGTTTCCTTCAACTATGTTTTCACGAATATAATTGGAATTTTTCTGGTGTGTATTCTTTTATGTCCCTTCTGGGATTGCTTTTCTTGGGCCCCAGTCATAATCCTAAAAGGCACAATCCTGGATGCCATAATACCAGATATTGGAACCCTGAAAGAGCAACATTCCTTAAGTTAGAAAGCACAATCTTGATGCATTAAAATCTTGAATAATGAAAAGCAAGTACTGAAAAACATAATTTCCATTGAGGAGAGGTAACAGAGGGGTAAAAAACTGAACTTTTGGGAAGGTTTGGTGGTAGGGAGGAGCAAATACCCAGCAATCTGGAAGAGTACTCTTAGGGTGTGTCTATGAGGGTGTTTCCAGAGATTAGCTAAGAGGTGAGCCATATTATGACATCCAAGTCTGCAGATGTAGATGGCCTACAGCTGGACTTCTCGGACACCATAGTCAGAGGAATCAATTCCCCTACAAAATCCCATCTTATGTAGCTATTTTTATCCTATTGTTTCTGTCTCATGGTTATACAGAGCATAACTGTACAGGATTACCTATTATCTAGGGAAAATCCGTTTTTATCATTGGTTAGCACTCAGGTTCATCTTTTTGATTCTTAAATCAAAGGCTGAAAATTTTCTCCAGTCTCATGGCCATGTCTTTTGGATCATTAAATGTTCCCTGGTTGGAAGTGATCTCATGTGACAACCTCACCTTTCTAGAATTTCAGCTTCTTTCAGATGTTAGCCTTAGTGATTTTTTAATATCCTGTAGTTCTTTGAAGTCTTATAAAAATGAATTTCTCTGTATTTGTTTTTGAAACTTGGCTTTGGTGGGAACATTGGTCTGAATTACCTGATCTGTCATTACTCAAATTGAGTCCCCTTTTATTCTACCTATTAACATTCTTAAAACCTTTGTGGGTGATTTAAGACACATGTATCTTAATATAACAAATATTTATTATCAATTGCATGCTAGCATTCTGGTAAGCACCCTAGGGTATAGGAAGAGAATTAAGGGATATAATCACTGAGGAGTTGGTAATTAAACTTATTATGCTAAGGGTGAGCAACACAGTGAAATGTAACATGAAGCTCACAGTCTTCTGAAGGAAATAGATACTATTAAAAATAGCATGATTGTCCAATGTTAAGTATGATTGTTATGCTGGTATTTTCAAAGATCTAAAGGTTTCCATTTCCAAAAACATCATTGTGGCCCATTTTAAGAATATTCCACAAGCATGACAAAAAGTAGCCTGTGTTACTGTTAAGAGCAGAACTCTGGAAACAAATAGACTGTTCAAATACTGCCTTCACTCTCCACAGGTTGCCTGACCTTAGGCAAATTAAATTCTGTATGATTCAACGTTCTTATGTATAAAATAAATCTGGAAATAAGTAAGTCTATTTCACAGGGCATCAAAAATTAATATTTATGAGCAATTTAGCACTCAGTACATAGAAGTATTATACAAAATATGCTGAAGATGATATTAAGCATGTTGTGCTGCCTAATTTTATGCATCAATGTGGCTAAGCCATCTTACCCAGATATTTGTTGAAATTTTTTGATTGTTTCTGACATTAAATTTACACTTAAATCAATGGATATTGAGTAAAACAGATATCCCTGCAAAGTATGGATGAGTCTAATCCAATTAGTTGAGGGCTTGACTAGAAAAAAGTTGGACCACAGAGCAAAAGCAAGAGAGACTAGTGCCAGCCAACTGCCTTTGGTCTTGAGTTCAATTTGGTTCTCCTCTGGGTCACCAACCTGCTGTCCCCTCCTGCCCATTTCGACTCACCAGATGTCACAATCATTTGAGTCAATTTCTTAAGTCTCTCTCAGTATGTAGTATATATATCATATATATGTGTGTGTGCGTATCTATAATTGCATATATTATAGAATACATACATTTTCTAGTAGAAACCTACTAGAAGCTTATTTGAGGGTCCACAGTTTCAGAGGTCTTAGTCCATAGAAGGCTGACTCCACTCCTCAACACTGGAGGTGAGGCTGAACATCATGGTGGGCAAGGGTGACAGGGAAGCAGCTCATGTCATGTTGATCAGGAAGCAGGGAGAGAGAGATACTCCACACTCCAGATATAAAATATATACCCCATAGCTACACCCCCAATGAACCACTCACTCCAGTCACACCCCACTTGCCTCCAGTTACCACTCAGTTAATCCTAGAAGGGATTAATTCACTGATTAGGTTAGGTTAAGACTCTCACAACCCAATCATTTCTCCTCTGAACCTTCTTGTATTGTTTCACACATGAGCTTCTGGGGGACACCTCATATCCAAACCGTAACACTGAAATGAAAGTTGGTACTATGAAAAATATTACAGCATCTTAATTTTCACTAGTTTGAACCATGGCTCCAAGCTCATCAGGGCTTATATCATGTTTTTTTCTATTGGTAATTACCGTAACAGGTCAACTCCTAGTGTAGCTCCATGATCCCTGACTTGTGCTGCTGATGTTCTTATGAGATATCTTCCTTTTGAATAAAGATGAAACCCAGAGCTTGCTTCTAATTGAATACAAAAGATGTAATAGGATATATGTTTTTATGTGTATCTGATTAGGTTCCTTGGAATTATGACATATTTCCTTTATTTTATAAAATTTGTTATCTATATTTCTCTATATCCTTACTTATATTCCAGGGAGCCTGAAGTCTTGGATTCCTTCCTTGGCCTCTTTCTCTAATGTATGCCTCCACTTCTCTCTTAAAGAAGGAAAAGGAGGAGGATGGAGGTGGCCAGATGCTTTACTTCTTATGCAAATACTGATTACATTGTTTGCTCCTTTGTGTTGAATTTATCAGTTTGCAAATTAAAGAGGTTGCAACATTGCTGAGGTCAGAAAAGGTATGTTAGTCATGCTAGTATCTAGAAATACAGGAACATAGGTCTTTGTTTAATAAGTACATATTAAATAAAAATATTTAATTCAATTGAAATGTCACATGAAGTATTTTTGTTTACACTTAATGCAGGGAACAGAAAATTTCACACAGAAAAATGGAATTTAACCAAAAAGAGTTTGGACATTTGCTCTCCTTTTTATTGCCATAGTAACAATGTACTTTTCAGTGTCTGTATACTATTCACCAGTTTTCCCCTTTGCTGTCTTTAAAAATAGGAAGAAAACACACTGTCCATCTGGAAAGGAAAGAAAAGAAATAAGAACAGTATTACATATAATTTAAATAAAATGTGCAATTATTTTACTGGATTTTACCATGTTTACAAATAGTAAAAGATGTGTAATTAAGCACACCAGATTAATATCAAACCACTCTGGGAAATTCTGAAGTTTCACATGAGTGATGACCACTCAACATCATGAGTTTAAATGTTGGTGACTCTCTTTCTACAGGAAACCATGGCAATACAGGTACTTGACTTCTTTCCTGACAATGTCACAACTTGAGGTTATCTGCACATCTGAAGTGCTGCCTCACTTGTTGTGCCAGACACCACCGTTCCCTCCATGAGAATGCGGCATAGAAATGATGCTCCTGAATGATGACATTTTTGTGGAATCTGATTTGCTGTATGTCTAATTCATTTTAACAAGATACATAAGAACAAGAATATGCTAATTTCATATATAATGATAATGGGATAATTTGGTAATTTATTGCACAAGGAGAAAAAATAGAACTCACCGCATGAATAGTAAAGGAAGGAATGAATATTAAGAGTATGTATGAGTAAGTATGTACACATATATATGCATAAGTATTTTATATACATACACAAAATAAATTTTACTCTACATGAATGTATTTGTATTTACACAGAATATAAAGCACACACACTAAGTATGAGATTAATGAACTAAGCATAATCCTCATAAACACTCTCCTTGCTCATAGAGCAAAATATTGTCATATCTTTGTAAAGGCAAAAGAAAAAATAGTTATTATGTGCGTGTGTGCATTACAATGAAGAACAATTCTGTCCCAGATCCATTAACTAAGCAAAATCAGGGAGAGAGATGTCAGCCCATGCTAGATAGCTCAAATGTTATGAACCAGGCACAGTGCATTTGACGTTGTTCAGATTTTCTATGTAAACTATAGATATCAATGATTACTACCTTGTGTAATTAGTTATCATATGGATTAATTGGAAAAAAAAATGTTTGTATGTTGGCCAAAGGCTGCTAGTTGTCTCTAGAGCTGAGATTAAAGAGCAAATATATTGAGTCACATGAAAGTAAATTATGATCTTCTACATCTCTGTGGTTTTAGTTTAATGCCAATTTTATTCTAGGTGAAAAAGGGTATTCCCTACACAATGTCATTTAAAGGTTGCTAAAAATGCTTATCCATCCCACTCCAAAATGCTTGTCTCATAGAAGCAATGGTAATATTTGAAAATTTCATGTCACTGAATGTCTTGGCTTTAAGACCTAGTATGTCCTGATAAATTGTTCTTCCCTTGCATTTTTGCCAAGTCTTAAAATTTGCAAGAGTTTCTTTGCATTTATTGTTCAAATTAATTTTTACTGAAAGCTGTGATTTTGGCATCATTTTATGATGATTACTTGGCATCATCATAATTATTTCAAGGTTGTAAGCCTGTTCCATGTCAGACCTGAGGTGTGAATCCAATGCTTGTTTAATCGAATGAGCATGAGCAGTTGTCTTTTCATGATGCCATGGCTGACTAGAATTGCTATCCGGAAAGGTTTTCACCATAAAAAGAAACACTTAAGGCAAATTTAATTAGCTTCTATCATTGAAGATATATCCCAACTTAAATGGGTACAGGGAAGTTAAGATGGGAAATTGCAACAAGAAAATTCCATATTGAAAGAACATGTCTAGAGAGAAGCGTAAATAATAGTGTTGATTATTGAGAGGGCTCATGATGTTATCACCAGATTTCTCAGAGTGCATAAAGGACTAAAGGAGAAAAAGTAGCATAAAAAATTTCACTAAGATACTATTAAGGTTTCTTTGTGATCTAACCCTATTCCAAACTCATGTTTCCCTGTTCTCTGACTTATATTTTATAGTTTAATCATAAATTCAATCATTCACTTAACCAATAGTTAGTTACTATAGATCAGGTATTGTTCTAGGTACTAAGTATGCATCAGTAAACCAAAAGAGGGAAAGTCCTGGCACCCATAAAAATAAATTGTAGTCATAGACATTAAAATGTGTATGGATCTCTCATAATCTATGTTCTCCTTCATCTATGACCCCTCTGTCTACAATCTCTTCTCTTCCTCTTTATCTAGGTAATGCTTAGAAGGTTTACTATTTTGTTTAGTTCTCACATTTTCCAGGAAGGCTTCCTGAATCTTGCAGTCTGGATGATGTCCCCTTAATTTACGTGTCTGTATATGTGCTGTAATAGGACACAACACATTACTTCACCTTTGTCAGATTTCTACTTAAAGGCAGGGAACAGGTCCCCTCTGAATGCATATCCATGACAAATACAGTGCCAATGCTTTAAATGTGCATTGCACAGTATTCTTTCAAATGAAACAATAAGCTTCCTTTTCAAATATATCTAACAACCATCATACTTTTATTCAATATGTATTTCTGTTTTGCTGATCGAATTTCAGAAAATGAAGACTAACTTTTCCAGTCTGTTAGTCTTCATTGATGTAAAGCTTAGATATCTGCCAAATTTCTACATCAACTTGGAACCATGTAGACATTTCTCCTTGCCCAGGAAAATCCTTGAACTAGAAAAAGAAATGTATGAAACAATTATGTTAAGCAAAATACAAGAAAGCATGATATTGACAATTAACTAGCACTACTTCCTCTCTCTGTGGCTTTAAATTCTTTGCATAGTAACAGTAAGACAATTACTGGTGAAATAAATATTTATCCACATATAAATATGAATTTGGGTATACACATACACATACACAGGTAACAACTGACATTACTATTTTCAAAAGTTTTGAGCAGCACATTAGCCCAAAGATAATTTTTAAAAAGAACAAATCTCAAACCTATTAGAAGGAAAAATCACCTATGGAGTTGGAGTCGATCTGATATATCCAGAAAAATTGGGGATAGCAACTTGAATAATGATCCGGAAGACTGACAGAGTAATTGATAGGCTTCTGTAAACCCATGGGGCTCGTAGAGGATTTCTTCGCTCTCTGTCTAGAGTCACAGCAACTGGCATTGTTCTTTCAATCTGCTGCTGAAGTGTATGAGGATATGTGATGAATTATCATGGATTTTTCTTCCTTTCCTCATGTTAATTGAAATAAAATAGAAAAATACACTACTAGACATATAGAATATATTGCATTTAATAATTATCACTTCTAATTCAGATTTGTTTACATATTATCCATTCTTATGAACATAGCATTATTTTCTTATGCTAAAAGCCCCTTAAACAGTAGCTTACAACATCTATTATTCTATCTTTATCCTTCTCTTCTTAACTCTTGATTTAAGATCAAACAGTCCTTTACTCTGAGTAACAACCTCAGTACTTCAAGAAGCCATGTGTGTGGCAGGTAGGTGAAGTACTTGGACAGACTTTGCTTCTCTGTGACTTAACAGTTAGGTGACCTTGGCCTAGTTATTTACCTGCTTTGTGCTTTCTCACTTGTGAAATACCTGCCTTCTAGTATTGTTATAAAGATTGAATGAAACTGCATGCAAAGCAGCTGGAACTCTTAAGTATCCTTAAGTGTAGCTCTTGATGGACTGTGTTCTCACATTATTTATTCATTTTATGGTAACAACAAGCAGGGAGGAAAACAAAGCCAATTTTGGAAAGCTAATGTTCCACATGAAGAAACACAGTTACTAGCCCAAATTACTTAGCTAGAAGGCCTAGAGACATTGATTTTTATACTATAACCAAAGTAATCAGTTCCCTATAATTTATAGATTAATACAGGGGAATATGTAGGAAGGAAATAATAAACGTTGGTTTTTATTACATGCCAGGTTCTGTGCCAAGCGCTTAATTTCCATTATTTTATATAATCTCTACTATGATCCTGAAAGATGGACACTTACTATTTTAAGAGCTAATTTAGGTGCATGGAAGTTAAGCAATTTGCCATTGCTCAACCAGCCAGTAAGTGGTGAATTTTAGATTAAAATCCAGACAATAATAACTTTAGAATCTGTAATCCTTCTCCCTGATCATGCTGCTTTCAGGTTTGGAGGAGTTTTTCTTGGAATAAATTATGCCAAACCTCTCTTTTAGCTTGTTTGGTCTGAGGAAATTCAGTAATTTATTCAAAGCAAAGCCAAAACTCAAATTGCTAGTATCCTGTGTGCTCATGAGGTTTGCTTTCAACCTTATTTCCTTCTTCTAAGGTGTTTATGTGTTTCAACAATCTTTCTTAGTCTCTAAAATCCCCCAATATTTCTGGGCTTACGTGTCCTTGGGTCAGACTTTCTATTAAGAGGAGATCACCAGGTTCCAGTCCTTGGCTCTCAGCTCTTTTCAGTATGATATTTGGCAAGGTGCAGCTCAGTGTCTTCATCACCTCCTTACACTGGCTTACATTGTGAAAAATGCTAGTGAATGATTTCAAATTACTCTGCCAAGTATTAAGTGACAACAGTAATTGTAACTGCTTATGTCTTACAATGGTCTTAACAGAAACGTTTATAGCTACTTCAAGTATATCATGCAAAGACATGTGATATTATTTAAAATATATATATAAATAAAATTAATCCTTTTTATCAAAATCTATATTTGTGAGTCTATATATTTTTAGTTGCCCAAGTAAAAGCACCCCTCTGTTTTCCTTTTTTGCAATTTTTTTAAATTAAAAAAAAAAAAAATATATATATATATATATATCCACCTTTTCAGATCATTTATTCTTGGAACTGGTTGCCTTAGAAATCCTCTAGTTCTTCAAATTAATAGCCAGGGAGTTTTAAATATGGCCCTTTTCTCAGGTATGTGAATGTAGTTGTCATAATAGCTGAATTTTAACACAGATGACAACATCAAAGCATCACAATAGGATTGAGAATTTTCAGCTCTGTTAATATATAAGAGCTGTCAGCAGTTTCATAAATTACAACAGGCCTAACAGATAAACACAACGGCTCTAACAAATATAACTGATCTTAGAATGTTGTGAAACAATACTTTTTTTTTTTTTTTTTTTACAATAATTTCTCTCTGTGAGAATACTCTGCAGCTGTACAACTGGTCATGAGGGGAATGCAAATTTTGGTTAGGGATTGTTTGCTGATGAAAGTTGAAGCTTGCAGCATTACTAGTTTTACATGCAGCAATCCAAGGCTCTCCTCACCAATGTTGCTGGAAAGAAAACTTTTGAAACAACTTTACTCCTTTTTTCCATTCTGTTTCAAGATCTTCCATATATTCCATGAGCTAAAGTAAGGGGATATTATTCAATATTACATTTAGAATTAATGATAAAATATAAACCAAAATGGTGAGGACTCATTAAATACTTCTACAAATTTTAGCACCATGAATTTTTCAGTAGCATGTGTACCAATGCCCACAATGAGGGCAGAGTGTCAGAACTAAGTATTGTTCTGTGCAAAGGAGTCTTGGTCATGGTATGTGTTCAATACCTGCTTACTACATAAAGCTGTGCACACTTATGTCACTTTATTTATATATGTGTAATTGAATATTTATGTATGATTATATGTCAATGCTTGTGAAAGTGCTTGCCTATAATGCCTTCAACATATATTTAAGCTTATTTAAAAAAAAACAGATTACAGAGTAATTTGGGTAATCAGTTTTATTTTGAACTATGAGCTTTTATTCATTTATTGGAACAGACTTCTACTTAAAGTTACTTTAATCATGCAACTACTTAAAAATTACAAATTAATTTCATACATTTTTCCACTTTAGCTTAAGAGAGGTATTAGCATTCATATTTTTATAAAAAAGAAGGAAGAAATTGAAGTTAATTTGAACAGATATGTTTACTGTTACTAAGTTACAGAAGAGTTTTATTTTTTGCAACAAAATTAGCCAAATATTTGTTTGGAAAATTCAACAAAGTATTTTTTATGTGTAAACACATATGCTTATTCACTATAACACTGAGTGTGTGACTGAGAGGTGAATTTTGCAGTTTTCCAGAAGACTCTTTTCTAAATGGTACTATGCAGTATCATTATTGTTGTAATGAGCAATAATGTTTCTAATGTAGCATCAGTCTCTTTCTTTTGGTTTCTTTGTGCTCTTAAGATAACACAGCATCCCTCCTAAGGATGCAGTCATTGCATATTCTTTGTGGAGAAGATGTCAGCAGTGGACAAATGAAAGCCAGTGCTGTGTTTTATCTGGCTTTTTAGAGATAAGCACTCTAAGGTCAAGATAAGTTTTATGCTCTTGTGCTCTTTATTAATTGCATATAAATTATGATAATAGGTCAAAACACAGTGGTTTTTCTAATTTATTTCCTAATTATTGTGTGTGTGTGCATGTGTGTGAGTGTGTGCATATTTAGTGTCTCAGAGGAAAAAAGAAAATGTAATAATGGACTTAGAGACAAGAAATGGGAGAGGAAACATGATACTTTGACAGCCAGAGCAGTATCAAAGGTTGGTTTATGGCCATGTTGAAGGCAGTCTGTGAATCTAAATAGAAAAAAATCCATGAAATGATTTTGTTTACAGCATTAAATCTGAAATATAAGATGAATTTTTGTTTGCATAGAAATGCCATTACTCCTACAACTAATGATTATTATGTCCTCTAAAGTTCTACAAGTCTTTTTAAGGATTGCTTTGGTTTGTTTTTCTGCAAATATTTAGATAATAGGATGCAGTTTGTCTCACTTAATATATTTTCATGCTATTTTCATGCTACTGTTAACATTATTAAATTTATAATTTTATTTTTATGCTTGTGCTGCATTATATCCCCAATTCTCAAAAATAGACCTATGATTAAAATGTGGCTCACTGAAGCATAAAAAGTAATGAAAAGAGTAGCATAAATAGTACAACCCAAAATAACATCATAAACAAAGAGTAAACTGGTCTCTGGTGACAAATATGGAATGCAAATCTGTATATGCTGGGACAAATAAATCTGCAAGAATCATGATTTCACATATGCAGAAAGAAAAAATTAAAAATAGGAAGTATCTTTATGAATATAAAAAAACTGAATTATATTTGACTGAAGATTCATTTACCATTATTCCCTAGTTCATTTTCACGTATAAGGTCTTGCCAGACAGGTAGATGAATGACTGGCAGGACTATTTCTTGAAGGAGCAATCAGCATGTTCCCTCTGCTTCCTTGCAAAGTCTGTGGCTTGTTCTCTGCAAATTTTTTCCTTCTTTGGACCACATGAGTAAGGGAAATCACTCACTTTAAAACCATGCACAAAAAGTCTAAGATCATATAAAAGGGAAAAAGATGGAAGAGAAAAAATGGTGAGGAAGATGAAAAGAAGGAGAGGACAGAGAAGGGAGAGAAAAAGAAAGCAGGAAAGGAAAAGCTTTGCCCCTGATTTTATCTGAGAGGTAAGCAGAAAATGCCCTCAGGTTTAGGCACTGGGGAGCCTGCATGGATCTGGTCCTGATGACTGCTGAATTTTGGGGTCTCTTTTTTCTGACTGTAAGGTCTACCAATAGGTGCACTTCAGTCCTTCAATTCGAACACCCAGTTTCAATGAAAGAGTTAATTACCTAGGAATTCTGCCTTAATTTTGCCCACTCCTAAATCACTCATGATCTGTACTTAACTCCTCATCCTGTGGTCTGAAGCCCTTCTGAGCCCCACAGAAGGGAATTTAGATGCCATGCTGTTCTGGTGGGGTGATGGCAATAGTGGTTGTGGTTCTTTTTGTTGCTAAAGGTATGGAAATGACCAAAAGCAGGGCAAAACTTTGAAGTTTCATTCTTTAGAGCAAAAACAGCGGATGAATCATAAAGCCAACTGCAGTGTTAATAATAAATATTATCCTCAAAGAGAAAAAAGAACAAGTTATTATCAAAAATCTTTCATTGAATGGTATTTCAAATGATGCACAATATTATGTATTGAAAAAATATTTATAATTAGTATGTTGTAGGTCCCTGCAGATATTTTGCTTGACAGTTGAATGAAATCAATGATGTGCAAACTATGAATAAACTCATGACTGTGCATAGTGCAGACATGAGGGAATCATACTTGACAATTTTTTAGATTGTTTATCAAGGAGCTCATGCTAGAGATGAGATATTTGTTGCTGTTATTACTGTTAATTTTGTGCTGTGGCTTGAATGTAGCGTAAGAGGAAGCTGTGTGACTAAGTGTGAGTGCACTTTTATAATGATCTACACTCTATTTTATTCATGGTGACTATTCTGGGTGTATCAATATGCTTCCTAACTTTATATATCAAGAAGTGATTTTTAAAAAGTGAATTCAGTCCCATTTGGCCATTAAATTTGTCATTTCATGAAAAAGTGTGCATGTAGCTCAAGAATTTGCTTTACCAAGTGAATGTATGCTTTCTGTCCTGGGTAAGGAACCTACATGACTTTTTGAGGTTCTTATCGATATTATTACACTCTGTCCACACCATTATTACCCCTAAAGAATACACACATATTTTAACTAATCTCCTCAATAGCATATCAGCCACATAAATCCAGTATATTACTTGAGCCTAACCTTCTAAAATGAAATAGAAAAATGTTTAATGTTGAGGATTAGATATTAAGATTTCTTAAATTCTGTAGCAAATTCTTTACCTTTGATCTTCTGATTGATTTCCTATCAGCTTTTTATGTTCTCATGAGGTAATGCCAGGAAAAAAGCATTAAAACTCTGTAAGAAGACATGAAAAAAATATTGAAGTTAATCTGACATAGAGTGGATTAGAAATCCACTCATTGCTCTTCAAAGATATAGGGTTTATACCCATTTCTCTCTTATCTTTAAAATTAATTTAGAAAATGAATACCTAATACTGGATGAATTGCTTAGCTAATTTCATTTGGCCATTATTGAAGCTGGGAGTACTTCTAACGTCCAACCTCAAAGCAGAAGTGAATCCACTAACTTCCTGTATTATCGAAAACTTCACATATCTTAGAGGGAAAATAGCAGGCTGGAAAAGCGATTGAATAATAGGGACCCCTTAGGCCCCAATCCAGCCCTTGTTGCAATAGGTAAAAAATTGCATCTAGGACCAAGAAGTGCCTTAGAATCAAACCCCTCTGCTTCTGAATTCCTAGTGAGTACTATACACAGTCAGGGCCTGTTGAACTTCACAGTATTTATTTCTGCTAGGAAAAAAACAAATACAGATATGGAGAAGAGTTTAAATTTTTTGTAGAAAATTGATAGCTTTCTGCATACAAGCATTCAACAGAGAACTCATTAAGTGATATAGAACAGCTTTGGAGTTCATCTTGTGGGATAAGGCACTCATACAGTGTGATCACATTACAGCATATGATATTTTAAAGTTAGTCTTTAAAGCATAACTCAAAAGGATATAAAAATTAGAAAGTGACATTTGTAATTTTTTAGTGCTTTATGATTTCTACATTATTTTATATTTTAATTAAATCTGCTTTTAAATTTATAGCTAACCAGTATTAGGTAAAACTAAGGAAGTGATATTTGTGTTACTTATTTTCAGTCTTAATTTAAGGATATGAAACTCTTTTTCCTGAATTACTTTTCCAAAAAAATGATGAATCTTTCTAAATATAGCAGAATAGCAGTGGATCACAGAAAAGGCCTGAGTTTATGTAAACAGAACTTAGAGGGACAATTGCAACTGGAGGAAGGGGACTGCTGAATAGAGTGTGGGATGCTACTGCAATAGGAGGACACTCAGCACAAGACATGTAAGTGCCCCCAAAGTCAGGCGGAAGACATTTATTATTTATTTAATTGTGAGAAGAATGAGACTAGAAAGAAGTAGGTGGTGATAGAACAGCTGATTATAGGAACATCTTTTCTGGCAGTTGGGGGTTTTTGGAGGGTTGTTTCACATTTTGATGATGGTTCAGGTTGACTGTGGGTGGGAGTTTAGAGTTCTGAGGAAAGGAGAGACACTCATCTGAAGTTTGACTTCATCAAGTTAGAAGGAATATTATCCAGATGTTCAGAGGTATAACCAAGCATGAGACAAAAAGAAAAGAAAAAATAATAATAATATAATAAAATTAAAAATAGAAAAGAAAGGAAAATATGAGGTATTTGTGCCTTGTCTTAGATAAACAAGGGGAGCATCCAGGATTCTCAGCTAGGTCATATGGGGAAAGATGTTTCTTTGCAGTAAGCCATTTTCTAGAACACAAAGACTGAAAGGACTTCTTTAGCATTGCTATATTCCAGTCATATTCTAGAACAGGCTAACAATAAGGAGGACCATCTTATAGAACCAACCAATTAAAATGTTTTCCCTTGCAACTTGCAAATGCCCAATGTGGCTAAAATGACAATTATTTAAATATATGTATGATCTGAACCTAGTAGAAGTAAAGGAGGTTTTTGTTTTGTTTTGTTTTGTTTTTTGTTTTGACTTCGATGATAGAAATGCAAGTCTGAAACATTTAAAATATAAAAATTAAATAGTTTTAAAATGTGGTTTGAAGCTTCAGATTTTGTATGAGTATCCTGAGGACTCAGCTGTGATATCCAGAAAGCTTCTGAAGTAAATGTGGGCCAAAACTTATACTAACACACTGCTTCCTTCAAGGAGGAGACCTGGGGGGGAAAAAATGTGTTTGCAGTGTGCAATAGCACACACCTGTAATCCCAGCTATCCAGGAGGCTGAGGCAGACTACAAGTTTGAAACCAGCCTCAGCAACTTAGTAAGGCCTTAAGTAATTTTGTGAGACCCTGTGGAAGGAAGGAAGGAAGGAAGGAAGAAAGGAAGGAAGGAAGGAAGGAAGGAAGGAAGGAAAGAAGGAAGGAATTAGGGATGTAGGTTAGTGGTGAAGAACCCCTGGGTTCAATCCTCAATTCACCCGCACAAACAAATGTTTCTACAACTATGGTAACATCTACTAACCACAGGAAAACTAAAACATTTGAGAATATTACTGTGTGGTAATATGGAAACTAATGATAAATAACTATTAATGCATGCTAAAAATTAAATGTTCTTGTTTAAAGCATTTGAATTGCCGAATAAACTTCAAATATTTCTACAAAATAAAAAAATGGCTTTTCAAAGGTATAAATTGAACAGCTTGTGTTCATATCAAATATATTCTCTGTCATTATATTTTTAATTTTCTTGCATTGAAGGAATGCTGTACAAGTTTCAATGACAGATAAGACCAAAAACAAAAACAGAGGTTAGAAGTCCTGAAGACAATTTTGGTAGATTTTTAAACATGTTTCTTAATTTAAGAATAATTATCAGTTAGGTAGAGAATGTCAATATTACATATCAATGAAAAATTATCATTGAACAACTTCAAAATGTTGTAGAAACATTTTATTTGAGTTTTCCAAAAGAATAAGATCCACATATGGGATATCTTTCAATCTGATATTCTTTCATTAACCACAAAATAATTCAAGTTTAATTAGAATGTTACAGGATAAATTATTGAAATTAGTTCTGGTAACTGAGGATGAATTTAAAAAAAAAAAACTACCTAACTTATTTTATTCTGGATTTTTAAAAAAGTTAAAAATGAATTCTGAGATTGGCTGAAATCACTTCAAATTTCATCTTCCATTCAATTCCACTAGCCTCCCTGAGACTGGCTTCTGCACCCATGTCAATAAAAGAAAACCTAAACACCATTTGCATATGTTATTCCATGCAAGTACTGCTGTCATCTGTTTCACCTATGTTAGATAAACCAACAAGCAAGAAACAAGCTCATTCGTCACGTTGAATATTTTGAGTGTTGTGCATTGTTATGCTTGTTATTCATCAAAGTGTTTATAAAGGGATTTAACAGGGAAAATTCCCCTTACACTTGTATCTTTTATAAATGTATAATTTGAAATAACAGAAGTAGAAGAGTGGTCCTCTACTATCCCTTTTGAACTATCATGAACACCATGTGTGGTCTTTATAATTTTTTCCCTATGACTGTGGAATGTGGACTTCTCAATCATACATATATTTTAATGTGATATTGTCTATTAATTTATTGTTATATTTTACCACATTTTCATACTTGACTTATTGTAAATTTAACAATATAAAGCTAGTCCTTCATTAAATATAGTTTGAAAAGCACTCTTCTAGAGAATTTGCTTATATTCTGTCCTAATTCTGGACTCTTTCTTTCACGCCTGCTTTTGTGAAGTTCTGTGAATTCAAAACCACATCTAATGTTGCAGTCTAGGCCAATTTATCTTCCTCCAAGAATTAAAATTAATGTCTAGTTTAAACTCACTTCTGAAAACCTGCAAGTGATGTCTTGGAACACAAGTTCTGTAAAACATACTTAAGATGTATATTTTTTATGTTTTGGAAATATAGTTGTGTTCAAAGTAGAGAATTCATAGATGTCAAAAATATTCATCCTCTATTAAGTGCCAGGTATACATTTTATTAATGTAGTTATAAAGAATAGAAGGAAAAGTAAATTCTAAACAAGATATTACAAATAAAAGATTTTGTATATTCAAAGACAAGATGTTTTTAGTTATGAAAACACAGATTATAAACTGAATTATAGAAAACTATAATGGACTGAATAATGCCCCCAGAATTCCAGGTTCTGATCACCCAAATTTATAAATGATACCTTTTATTCGTAAAGCTAGGAATCTTGACAGAGTGATTATCCTACATTATCCAGGCAGCAGAGGAGGAGGATATAATCAAAAGTGTTCTTGTACAAAGAGAACAGAGTTACCAGCATTAGATGTGACCATAGTAGAAGATTAGAGTGATGTGAGCAAGGAGACCTGAGCCCATGAACACAGGTGACATTTAGAAGCTGGAGAAGACAAGTGGACAACTCCTTCCCCCCAGGAAACAGCTCTGCTAGTACTTTGACTTTAGTCCATTGAAACAAATTTTGAACTTCTGACATGCAGAACTGTGACATAATAAATAAGCTATTAAGTATGTGATAATTAGGAAACTAACTCAGGGACAACCCCTCCCCATACAAACACACAAGCCAACTTAAACCAGAAGATTAAGATTAATGGGTTAATTTCTAACTGAGCTGAAATTCATTCCTGGTAGGTAAATTAAATATTTGACATGCTGATATATATATATATATATATGTAATTTTTCCAAAATGACATTGCACATCACAAGTCAACAGGGTTAATACTTCAAATGAGAAGTTTTCCATAGGAAATTATATTTAACCTCAGGCATAAAGGAGAAAGCGAAAGCTAGCCAGGTACAAAGGAGAAAATCTTTCCAAGTAGAAAGTATAAAGCACATGTAAAGAACTTGAGGCAAGGAAAAGCCTGCCAAGTATTTTAGTTTAGTATTGCTTCTGTAACAAATTCCCACATCCAGTGACTTAACAGAGATTTATTACGAAAGAGTCTTAGTGGTTAAAAAGTCCAAAATCAGTTGCACTAGGCTAAAATCAAGGTATTTACAGGGCTGTTTCTTCTGGAGATGCCAAAGGAAAACCCAATTCTTTGCCTTTTGCAGCATGTAGAAGTTGCCTATATTTCTTGGTTTGTGGCATTTTTTTCAGCCAGCAATCACACAATCCCATCCTTTCTTTCTCTGAATTTCCTGCCTCCCTCTTTTACTCCCAGGATTTTGTGATTACAGTAGGCAGACCAGGATAATCCAGGATTATCTTTCATCTCAAAATCTTTAATCACATCTGTAAAATCCTGTTGGCCATGTAAGATAGCACAGCCTTTCAGGGGTTGAGATCTAAACATCGGACAGGAGATGGTATTCCTAATAAAGCAAGTATAAGAAGGAGAAATATCTACAATGTTTGGGAAATCAGAATAGAAGGAGATAGGCATAGAAGGAGCCTGGAAGCAAGACACAGTCTAAAAAGATAAGCAGCTCATAAAGAGCATCAAAAACCGTGTGAAAGATGTGAGATTTTATCCCAAGTGAAGTTATTGTATTCTAACTTAGAATGTCTGGAAGTCATTCTAGTAATTCACTGATTTTTTTTTTTTTTTTTTTTTTTTTTTTAAGCAGAAAGGGGATTTTGATTTCCATGTAAGGAACTGATTAGACATAATTCAATAGGAGATAAATCTAGAGGGTAGGAGAGGTGGTGAGACTAAGATAATAGAGATGGAAAGGAGTAGATGAATTAAATTTTTCAGAGGAAAAATTGAACACAACTAGAACCATAGTTGATGGAGCATGGGTGTTATGGTTTGGATGTGAGCTGTTCCCCTAGAACTTATGTGTGAGACAATGCAAGATGGTTTAGAGGAGAAATGGGCTATGAAAGCCTCAACCCAATCAGTGAATTAATCTCATGATGGGATTAGCCAAGTGGTTAACTGAAAGAAAGTAATAAGTTATGGCTAAAGGAAGTGGGCACTGGGGGGGTACGTTTAGGGGTGTATATTTGTATCTGTGAGTGGAGTCTCTCTCCGCTTCCTGATCATCATGTGAGCCACTTCCCTCTGCCACACTCTTCTGCCATGAGGTTCAGTCTCACTTCAAGTCCCAAGGAACCGGGCTGACTGTGGCCCAAGACCTCTGAAACTGTGAGCCCCCAAAGTTTTCCTCTCTAAAATTGTTCTTGTCAGATCTTTTAGTAACAGCAGCAAAACATCTTACTTAAACAATCAATGGGTGAGCCTCATGACACCTATAAAATCCTAGCATGCATATATGGAGCCCATAAATTGCAAGAGAAGTCAGAAGAGAGTCAAATCAAGGATTAGGAGGCATGTTTGGTTAATTAGAGGAATACTATGTTCTAGGACCATATATACCCTTGCCTGGAAGATAGTGTTTTTCATGGATCAGGAACACAGATACGAGAACTGGGTTGAAGATGATGTATTTGTGATTCATAGATACAAACACTTCATAATTCAAACCAATGGCGGATAGACAGTGAAAAAAGTATAGACTGAGAAAAAGGGGGAGGGATGAGGGAGTTGAACAATCTCAAAATTAAATGGGAAAAGAAGGACTAACAGGTGAAAAAGTGTTTTCATAGGCAGACACAGAAAGAAGCTTGGAGAATGATGTCATAGGAACCAAGAGGTGAAAGAATTTTAAAAATTAGATGTTCACCTTTGATGAAAATTGTAAAACCTGTTATAATGAATGAAACTTTCATAATTTTCCCATATGCTTCTCATCTTAAGGTTTTCTTACATTTAAAAATTTTTATCTATTGTACTATTACCCTTATTAGAATTTCAAACTTCTTTCAATTTTTATTCTATTCATTCTTCTTTCAATACATCACCATTTATACTTGTTTTCTTTTGGTCTTAAACTAAATGGGACTCACCGTTAATTACTTAAAAAAATTAACTTCTCTTTTTCAATTTTACCTTTAATATTAAATTTATACATTTTTAATGATTTTTTAAGAATTATGATCTCAAAGCAATTAGTACATAGAGCTCTTTTTATATGTATAGGAGACTTTTTTGGTTTTCTTCCCATTTCCTGACACTGAAACAGACCATGTCTTCTATTTTTTTTCATGAATCTCTCCACCCCGTTAATTATGACCACCCCCCTCCACTGAATCCATCCGAAGACTAAGAATAATGGGTTAGATCCTAGCTGAGCTAAAATTCATTCTTGGCACATTAAATATTTGAAATACTGAAATGATTTTTTTTTAAGCAAAGTGACATTGTACATCACAAGTCTGTAAGGATAGCAAGCAGGAGTAGTGATCATTCTGACAGACACTTACAGGTCTGGTTAAGACTCAGTGTTGCTATATAAATAATATTCAGTTCCAGTCCTTTAAACAGAAGGAACAGCAGACTAGGATAGTCTTAAAAAATTCACAGACTTGGACCACATATGTGATTTAGTTTGCTTCTTGCTTTTATCATTTAATATTTTGTTGTGAGCATTTTTACCATTTAAAATGTTTTTAAATGAACAATGGTTCATCATATACATTCTGCAAATATTTTCATTTATAAGACTCTTACAGTACTTCAAAAATCTCACACATAAGTCACTTTTCCTGATTATTATCATAAGGTACCAAGAAATAAAATATGAAGGCATGAGATTATGGGATAAAAATGCATAACCATTTGTAAAGCTCTTGTTACTGCCCAAATGTGATACCACAGTACCACGTAATGAGTGCATGATGTCCCCTTGTTTTACCACACCAATTTACCTCTATTCTGCTGCCTAGGATTGCCTTCCCCATCTATTGTGTTCTATTTCTCTTCATTACAATCTCTGATACATTCTCACTGCTTCTTTCTTTTCTTTCTTTATTTTTTTGGAACTGGGGATTGAACCCAGGGACACTTTACCACTGAGACACATGTCCAACCCTTTTTGTATTTTAATCAGAGACGGGGTCTCGTTGAGTTGACTAGGGTCACACTAAGTTGTTGAGACTGGTTTTGAGCTCGTGATCCTCCTATCTTAGCCTCCCCAGCCACTGGTATTTCAGGCTTCTGCCACTGCACCCAGCTCCCCGCTTCTTTTTGCGTTATCCTTCTTGGCTACCTTTGAAGGAATAGCACTCTTGGGCATTTGAGTAGATTCCTAAGATTGCTTCCTGCCCTTAAAATATTAGTGTCCCAGAGTAATTTTATATTCTTAATAGCCTCAATTCCTTTCAATCCAAGATACTGATACTTTTGCCCCTCTTTTTATTTTTTAAGGTTGATTGTGAGCTTTAAGTAAAATGATACATAAAAAACACTTAATACCCATCAACAAATGTTCATTGAGCACCTACTATGTGCCAGACAATGGTCTAAGCTCTAGGACTAAACGCTATTGTTAAAACAGATAAAAATCTCATGCTTTCATGGAGTTGACTTTCTAATTGGAAAAACAGATAAAAGAGTAAGGTAGGCAACTATATCATATTAGAAGGCGAGTGTTTTAAGGGGAAAAAAGGGTAGAATAATGGGGTAGGGAAAGGTGTGCAACTTAAAGTAGTTAGGATCAACCTCACAGACACAAGAACATTTGAAAGGTAAGTCAAAGGAGTGAGAAAGTGAGCCATGGAGATCTCTGTGAGGAGAGCATTCCAAGCATAGGAAATAACCAGTGCAAGGGACCTGAGGTGGGAGCATGCCTGCTGTGTTTGAGGTACAGAGGAGCACAGTGTTGCACAAGGGGAAGACTCTGGGTGCACCCTTAAGGGATGGTTCCTCTATAGCTGTGACGTAGCCTCTTCTAAGCCAGAGGCATGAACACATTTTTCCCCAAGTTAGTGATTAGGAGGACATTCACAAGGGCTAACACAGCAAGCCTGACCTCCCTCTCTTCCTCTTCCCCTCTCCTCTTCTTCCCTCTCCTCCTCCTCCTCCTCCTCCTCTTCCTTCTCCTACTTCCTTTTCTTCCTCATCTTCTTGCTCCTTCTCTTTCTCCTCCTTCTTCATCAACACCATCAGCAGCAGCATTTATTCATTGTTTACTCAGCCCACAGCTGTGATAGGCTCTTTTTAAAATGCCTTTAAAATGTGTTCTAAATAGTTATACATGATTGTAGAATGTACTGGTTGTACATGATGTAGAATCACACCAGTCACGTAGTCATATATGTACACAGGGTAATAATGTGAGATTTATTCTACTATACTTCTGAGTCCCATATCCCTCCCTCCCTTCACTCCCGAAAAACCTACGAAATGGGAGAAAATCTTTACCACAAGATCTCAGATAGAACATTAATCTCCAGGATATATAAAGAACTCAAAAAATTTAACACCAAGAAACAAAACAAAACAAAACAAAAATCCAACCAATAAATGGACTAAGGAACTGAGCAGACACTTCACAGAAGAAGAAATACAGTCAGTCAACAAATATATGAAAAAATGATCAACATCTCTAGAAATTAGAGAAATGCAAATCAGAACTACTCTAAGATTTCATCTCACTCCAGTCAGAATGGCAATGATCAAGAATACAAAGAACAATAAATATTGGTGAGAATGTGGGGAAAAGGTACATTCATACATTGCTGGTAGGACTGCAAATTGGTGCAACCC
>JAJEJO010000420.1:814916-826112 GCA_020662805.1 Glaucomys volans
TGGAATGGAATCACCATTTGACCCACTATAACACTCCTTGGTTTATACCCCAAGGACTTAAAATCAGCATACTGTAGTGACACAGCCACATTAATGTTTACAGCAGTTCAATTCACAATAGCTAAACTATGGAATCAACTTAGGTATCCTTTGACAGACAAATGGATAAAGAAAATGTGACACATATACACAATGGAATATTACTCAGCCTTAAAGAAGAATGAAATGATGGCATTTTCCAGTAAATTGATGGACTGGAGAATATCATAATAAGTGAAATAAGCCAATCCCAAAAAAACAAAGTTCAAATGTTTCCTCTGATGCTAATTCACAATAAGGGGTGAGGATAGGGAAGAATATGGCTCTTTCTTATAGGTGGGATCTTATTTACCTTGTTTGAGACCATCCCATGATCCAAACATCTATGTTAAAAATTCTTTTGGACATGATTCTCTCTTGCCATAGTTTCTGTTATACAATTCCCTGAAATCTCAAGTCACATGATTGACCCAATAGTAAGAGAGGTAAGACATTAGAAAATTCCATGATGAAGGACAAGGCTTTAGGGAGAAGTGTATATTTGGAGCTAATTTCTCCATCTAACACACTACAGAAGGAAAGAATTAGTAGTGGAGTGTAATTAGAAGTCTGCCACACTGTGTATAAAAGGTACAAGCAAATTTTCTTTAAAACTCTAAGTTGTTTGGTATAGTCCTAATATTTACAATAGCAGAAGACGAGACTTGTGCTTATCTAAATTTTGCTCTTCTTAGATAATTACATGTATGTGCTTGTTTTTTTTACTTAACTTGAGGTAGAAACCTTTTTTTTCTGCTACGGGTATTTCTTTTGCTAACAATGTTTTGAATATTCATACTCAAAGTGTGGGGGAGTTTTTGAATTTTTAAAAAATTGCAACTTTATGAGAAGCTTAATTTTAAACAAAAAGTCTATTTAATAAATTGTTATATTTAGATTTTCTTAGTTTGCTTTATTTTATCGTATCAGTCAAAGAATTAAGTTATGTCATCTAAGTTGTTGAATATATTGGCATATAGTGGTTCACAATATTCCCATATTTTTCTTTAAAATCTATTGAGTTAATAGTAATATCTCCTCTTTCTCAATATTGATAATTTTTCTAATCAATTCGGATAGGAGTTTATCCATCTTATTGATCTATTTAAAAACTACCTATGGTGTTACTGATTTTCCTGAGTGTATTTCCTGTTCTTTTCTATTTATTATCATTATTATCATTTTAGTTTTTAGATTCTTTGTTTTTGGTTTTATTTTATGTATCATTTATTTATTTATTTTTGTAAAATAGAAGCTTCTATCATTGATTTGAGATCTCATTTTCTAACAGATATTTAATGGATATATTTTTCTCAAAACAACGATTTACTACGGCTGTCATATTTTGATATTCTGTGTTCTTCTCATGGAGTGAAACGTAGTTCAAAATGTTTTCAAAATTCTTTTGGGATTTTTTTTGTTGCCTCATGGATTATTTGGGAGAATACTGATCAATGTACAAGTATTTAGGCATATATCAGTCATCATTATTATACTGAACACAGAGTTTCCCACTTTTATCAGAGTGTCCACATTTTTCGTTTGGTATCAGTATAGAATCTCAAGACCTGAGTAGATTTTCTGCCTATGCCATAGGGACAGATGGCTTTGGTCTATTGTCAATTCATAGTAGAGTCAGTGGGAAGTCACAGATTTCCTACTTTTCCCTCCAGGACACCCAACCTTTGTCTGAATCCAGGGTTGAAAGAGTTGTTACTCCTCTATCCATCAGCAGAGAGCCTTGGCTCCTGCCCTCAGCTAATGGCAGCTAGTGTTTACCTTGGACATTGGGAAGGAAGGATTTCCTTCCTCTTCCCATGAGACAGGAAGTCAACTTTCCCCATCAAAGCAGGATTAGGAGCTAGGAAGAGTGGATATTTTGCCTCTGCTCTAGAAGCAGCTGTTTTTGTTTTGCTATAGAAGAGATCTGACGGGTTTATCCTCTCCCCAGCAGCAACTGTCACCATTTCGCATTCATGCACACCCGCGCCATTAATGTGCTTCCCTACGTGTGAGAATGCCATTCTTAAACTTGCAGTCCTGCAAGGCTGTGCCACAGGGAGTTCATTTAGTTCCTACCCTGCCACCATCGTCCTCATGATTCCCTGGTAGAAACCTCCAAAAAATAGCTGCAGAATGGACACAAGCACTTTGTGCATGAAGCTTCCCCTATTTTACACAGCCACTGTAGCTCATGGAATGGTTTGTCACCCACCGGAATTAGGTTCACTTTTTGCTTGACAAACACAAGCTTTGCAATGCAGATTATCCAGATATTTCTAAGGGTTAGTTTTGGACTGGCATTCTCTTTGAGATTTATACATCTTCAGTGTGGGTGGAGCTCCTTATAATTATAGGTTGAATTATTCTTCCACCTAATGATTCTGACACATTCCTCATAAATACCTATGTATTTAATATTAGATTTCCAGAATGTTTTTCACAGTTCTCATATTTTCTATCTTTTTCTTCTTGTCCATTTCCCCTGCGTTTCTTTCTTTAGATCTTTGATGGTTATTTCCTGTCAATAATTTATTATTGCCTCAATGGGGATTTTAAGATTTAGTTTTCATCCTGCATCACGACAGCTGTCTTTTTGGTCCTGAGCATTGTTTTTGAATGTCCCATGTTGGCTTTCCCTTGTTTATGAAACTTCCTGCTTCTATTTCACTGCTGTCACATCTCCTTAGAGCCTATTGAGTTCACTAAAGAAGGCTTGCTAATATTTCTTAAGGTTACACTACAGCCATTTCTTCTTAATATTAATGCTTTTGAATTCTAGGATGATGAAGTTTTAATTCCGTTTTGCAAAATTTACTTTTTCTGGGTCCCTGAATTTACACATTTGCATGCATATAATCTATAATCTATAGTTTTGCTTAGTGTTCTTTGTGATTCCATTAGATCTCATTGCCACCACTAGCAGGTGACTTGCATTACATAAATTCTAAGACAGTTTCTAGCAAACATAGCATGAGGAAAACACATTTGTTAAAGGGTGAAAGCTATGTTTTTCCAGATCTTTTTTTCCAATTAGTTGATTTCAGTCAACTGCATACATAAGAAAATAAAAATCCCCAGAATGAAAGTCCTTTCTTTTCTTTTCCCTTCTCTCAGACACAGAGCTTTACTTTTGGGGAACTATGCTGCCAAGAGTCAACGTGTCTTGTACTTTCCGGTATGATGTTGACTGAGAATGACAGTTTATAAATGAAAACAGAAAATAATATTCTGATAATACTTTGGAAATGGTCATGAGGTATTATGAACAACACTCAAAGCAGCTACACTAATGAGTACAGGTCTGCTGCCTTTGCTGATTAAGTAATTGATTGTGGCCTGGAGTTATTTCCTGCTTACCTAATTCCAAAGAAAGCAAGTTATTTTGTTTCACGCGATGGAGAAAGAAATCTGTTTTAATTGAACTTGCCAATGAAACTCTACGACTCTGTTTACTTTAAGTTCCTCTTGAATCTTGGCAGTAAGCTCAGTGACTTAGTTTTTTATAATAATGTTTATTATATAATATTATTTCCTTCTCTCCATTTATGGGCATCCAGGAGGAAGAAACTACATTTGACACAAAAAACCTGGTATCTAGTTTTCAGAAAATGACAAATGTTCTGTGGTCATCATACTGATGCTAAATTTGCTGATATTTGATTAAGTAACTAAGCAGCTGTTTGTTACAGATATGGCATAAGAGGTATGTGGTACTTAATCATTAACTGCATCTGTGGTTTAATCAATTGTTGTCATATCTTAGTCAAGTGTCTACAGAGCAGTGTGCGCTATCAAATCTCCATTGTGGCATCACACCATGAGTTTCAGAGTTTTCAAATGTTACAGAGAATTCTTAAAGCAACCATACTTGAATTTTGCTTTCAGGCTGTTACCTAGTAGGATAAAATATAACTCTTATCATTTTAATCTGTGCTTGGAAAGAACATCTAAATTAAAATCAAACAAAAAATGGTGTGCTCATTTCCCTTTTAGTTTCTGTCCAAATTTAGCATATATTTCAACCCTCTAAATCTGGAAGACATATAGCATAGTTCTGGGCTGTGATGCTAGATTGTCGATTCTACACTTGCAGTGACATCCTGAGTCTGAGTTCTTTGATTTTTGTTTGTGTTTTGTGGGGATAGGAATGGGAGAACTGAAACCTGGAGACAAACAGTCCTGGGAATTGGTGAACCCAATAGATCTGAATCCTGAAACAGAGTGATCTGGTAACATGAGGGCTCTCACAATTAACCAGATCTCTCATGTGAAAACATTCAGACATTGTAAAATTTGAAGTAATTAAGTTGATTGGTAACTAAGAGTTGCTAAGCAAATACTTCATTCTGAATTTGGTAGTGTTAGAACCTGCATAGCAACTTCCCCATTTTTCCCTTTTCAAATAATTTTAAACTAGTGCGGAGAGTTTAATAACCTGCACTACCATAACTGACAGTTGGCGGAGTCACACTCTTCCCTTAGGTCTTCATGGTACAAACCCATATTCTTTCTCTTTTACTATTCTGTCAACAACATATAGGATACTATTCAGGTTTCAGAGTTAGAAAGACAAGTTTGATTCTTCAAGAGTTTATGTGTCTTTGGGTGTATCAATATATGAAGCACATTTTCTTAAAAACTTCAACATGAAAAACCATTCCAAGGGGAGAGGGATTTCATAGGCGATGATATTTGTGCCTGGGGCAGTTAGGTAAGTCTCTGTGATTTGGGGAGAAAGTAATTCCAGTATCTAGAAAGTGTTAGGTAACCTGAGAGACTCAACTTGGACACAAACACTAAGAATCAACAAGAAAAAAACTATTTAGAATTTTGTCAACACGTCTTAGGAACGTATCTTCAGGATGAAAATTAAATATCAGGTCTTTGTCTTCTGTTTTGGGTTTTCCCTTGAGACACAGAGGGAGGCTATTACTTTTCAAACATGAACCTAACTTGATAACCACAGTTAAGACACTGGTGTCTAACTGCATGCATCCTCCTCATGCAATGTATGCTGAAGCTATTTAAACTGTATTAGAAGGCACTCAGGATGTATAGCGTACAACACTTAAGGAGTGAAGGGAAAGGGGTAGTGTCTTACATTGATCGTTATGTAATTTTAACAACTCAAAATACTTTTGTTGTTTTGCACAAGAGGCAACGTTTATATTTTTAAGGTCTAAAATATCAGTTTAGAGAGAAATGAAAGGGCACTTTAAAGAGATGAGTAGTTAGTGAGTGTAAAAATACTTACAATACAGGAATAGATGATAAATGCTTTTGGAACAAATAAATTAGTGAACTTGAAAGTATAGGTTCATTTTTAAGCGTACTTGAACATGTGTCAGGAAAGGTAAGTAGGAGTTTGGTTGTGAACGATCAGGTTAAAACGTTTAGAGTTTTCATTAGGTGATTGGGAACAATAAAGCATTTGGGCAGTAAAAGGGAGAGTTCTAGCAGTATTATAGGAGGTTAAAACTGGCAGGGGGACATTTTGTCAAAGGAAAGAGAGCCTAAAGGCAGAGTATTAGTCACTTTTGTTATATAACAAAGAGCCACAAAATATCAGTGGCTTGCAACGATAAACATTTATAGCTTCCCTTTCATAGTTTTGTAGGTCAGCCAAGGCAACTTATCTTAAGACTACAAATATTCTGGGCTTGCTATTGACTGCAGATTGTGTTCAGGTCTGCCCTCCACGCATCTCGTCCTGGGAACAGAGACTACAAGGGACATTTTTCTCACAGCAATGACACAAATGCAAAAAGAAATAGCTCATAAGTGCCTATTGTCACTTCCTCTCATATTTTATTGGTCAAACCCAACATGGATGGAGATGGTTGCTGTTAAATGTTACTACAGTGTCACATGGCAAAGGACATGGAGGTATAATTATGATTCAGAGAAGGAGCAAGGGACCTGGGAACAAGCACCAAATCCACCACATAAAAAGAGACTCTCTGGGAACTTGCTGCAGCAATCTAGACATTTGATGAGGAGAACCTTAACCAGTGTAGTGACTGAAGAAATTTACATGGGTAGAAAAACGAGAATTCAAGAGGCATTCCTAATGAAAAAGGAAGAGGATTTGGGACTGACCCAATGTTAGGAATCCATGAGAATATTTCCAAATCAAAACAAATTTCTAAGAGTAGGTGACTGAGCAGGTTCTCTTAAGTGGATCTATTTGTTCATTTCCTTCCTGCACTTATTGGGCTTTGAACAACCCAACTAAAATTTTACAAATCCAATTCGCACATTCTCTTTTAAATGTGAATGAAAGACATTGCAAGACAGATGGAGTCGATGAAGATTCCCCAAGAAAATTTTAGCCTAGTCTGTTTTGTCCCAAATCTCTGGAAATCATTCAGAATTAGAATCTAACTCATTTACTTGCTGTGTGATTTTTTAAATAATATTTTCCTTATATTTTGATCTTTGGATGCATCATTTTTTTCATGATTTCAAGTTGATTTTTTTCATGTGTATGAATGAGAAAAAACAAAGAAGGTGATAATATTTGATATAAAAACTTATTCGAAAGATGAATGCAAACATGATAATATTACTTTTGTGTAAATGGATCTTAGAATACGCTATGATTATATATATTAACATATGTAATATATATACAATAATCCATGGAAATCTTTTAAAAATGTTAAATGTATCTTTCAGCTTTATAAAATGCTTGACAAATTTTTCAAGAAAAATCAAATGGATTGGATTGACAGAATTTTGTTTATATTTACACATAATAATTACTAGCTACTTAAACAATTTATGCCAGTTTTTGAGAAGAGCTATTATGCCTGTGAGCCAGACATTAGATAATTTAGTGAAAAAACATTAATATCATCATTTGATATCAGATGGAGAAATCAATGTTTCTTGAATGTATGTGTCAATTCTTATTTTGTTGTTGTAAAAGGCTTTTGCTATAGTCTAGCACTATAGCAAAAGATTTTCTGTGTATTTTTCTCTTCTCTGTGAGACCATCAAACATCCATTACTTTTTTCCCCAATGACTAAAGTATAACAAAATAGAAAAGGAGGAACATCATAGCACATTCTTTTGGAAAATAAAATATATTTACCACTCTTTGCATTATTGTCATGAAGCCAAAATTTGGAAGAATGAAATTCAGAAACCAATGAAAGAATCATTGGAAATCTAAATATTTTACAGGCATAAAAACCTCAATAAAGGCTTGTGCTGTTGCACATGCCTGTAATTTTAGCAGCTCAGGAGGCTGAGGCAGAATCGTGAGTTCTAAGCCAGCATCAGTAAAAGTGAGGAACTAAGCATCTCAGTGAGACCCTGTCTCTAAATAGAATACAAAATAGAGTTGGGGCTGGGGCTCAGAGGCTGATTTCCCCTAAGTTCAACCCCCTGTACCAAAAAAACAAAAACAAAAAACCTCAATAAAGACAGAAATAAAATTTTTAGCTCATCGGAGTTGTTGATGAGCAGTATAAATTGTTGACTGCCTTGGACTTAAGTTTAAAATCGAAGTCCAGAAGTTTGAATCCATTTCCATTGAAGCTAATTTTGTAGCTTAACCCTTGACATTTCCTTATAATGTGGGTGAAATGGTTAAAAATGTTGAGGCAGAAGAGTAGAAGTTCTTGTAAAAATGTCAATAGATATCATGTTTACACATAAGTACAGCCTAAAAATTCATAAAGCTCACCACTGATGAGAATATGAAGTTGGGGTTTAGAAAGAAAAAAAAATGTAAAGAAATTCTGTGTTTAAAAACCATTATAGTTTTTCTGGATTCCTTAGTAGCACCAGGGGATCAGTAAAGGAAAGAGGCAGATAAACTTCAGAATTGATGTGGTGGTAGATTGAATTTTTTTAAAAGGCTGTGAAAATATTGATGTTTGGGGTTTTTATTGGGTTTTATTGTTTGTTTTTTCTGAGGCTGATATATTTGAGTATCAAATTTGTCACCTTTGTGTTGGACCATAAGTTAATGTTTGTCCTGTTTCAAAGCATTATATTTTCCTCCCTTAAAAAATAAATTCTGTCACTGGTAGACTCTCATGTTTACGAGATGTAAAATTGCAATGTGTTCTTTAAGCGGTTAAGAAGAAAGGCCATATGTCAATGTAGTATTTCAAAATTAAGGAAAATAATCTGGACAGGGGTGTCACTCAGTGGTAGAGTGATGCCAGGCACAAGTGAGGCCCTGGGTTTAATCCACAGTACTGAAGAAAGAAAAAAATGTCATTCAAGCTCCAAAATGATTAATCAACTGAAGGAAAATGAAAATTCAGCATATGCTAAGCAAGCCATAAACTATTAAATATTCTAAACATATTCTAGTTTGTTTATACCAATTTATAATATTAACATCAAACATATGAAAATTGTGGCATGAAAGATACATATACATAGGCCACAGGAAATCCAATTTTGATGAGAACATATGAAAACTTGTATAAGAAAGGGAAAAACAAAGCAAATTAGCTGGAGTTAAGTAGAATCAAGCTCAAACTGAGGTTTTTTCATAGGCACAAATTATGTGACTATGGCTATCATCCTCCTTGCTATTGAATGTGTCTCCCAAAAGTTTACAGGTTGGAAATTTGATTGCCCATGTGACCTGTAGGAAGGTGAGGCCAATGGGAAGTGATGAATATGAATTTAATAGATTAATGCAATTATCATATGAGTACACTTCTGCAGAAATAGTTTGGTCCCCTTTCACTCAGACACATACACACGCACTCTCTCTCCCTCTCTCTCTGCTCTCCTCACAGGCTGATTTTAGACTTCCTTAACCTCCACAGCTGTGAGCCAATAAAGTTCTTTTGATTATAAATTAATTGGTCTGGTATTCTGTTACAGCAGCACAAAATGCACTAAGACACATCCATATATCTAATTTCCATATCTCTTTAATGAAGGAAATTCAAAACAAAACAAAAAACATTTCATGTATTTGGATGCAAAAATTAGATCATAACTTGAAATTATTGTATAGGATAGGCCTAGATCACTGTAAATTATTGTCATCATGGGAATATATTGAGTATTAATACCTAATGTCTAAAACCTGATCATTTGAAGACCATAGCATTGATTTTAAATTTTAACACAATTATTCTCTATATAACCTTTGGGCTACTTATGAAAAAAATCTATTTTTATGGTTTAGATATGAAGCATCCCTCAAAAGCTCAGGTGTGAGACAAAGCAAGAGAGTTCAGAGGTGAAATGATTGAGTTATGAAAGCCTAAACTTAATCATTGCATTAATTCCCTGATAGGGATTAACTGGTACGTGAAGGGTTAGGGTTAGGGTGTGGTGGGAGGAGATGGATCACTGTGGGGTGGGGTTTAGAGGTATATATTTTGTCCCTGGGGACTGAAGTCTTTCTCTGCTTCCTAGTGTCCATGTCCTGACCTGCTTTCCTCTGCCACTTTATTTCACTATGATATTCAGCCTACCCTCTATCCCCAAGGAATGAAGCCAGCTGTTGATGGACTGAGACCTCTGAAACCTTGATCCCCAAAATAACTTTTCCTCCTCTCATTGTTCTTGTCAGATCTTTTGGTCGCAGCAGCAAAAAAACCTGAGTTATTTATACTATATCCTTACTTGATTTTACTTATAAGTTGTTCTAGTGTCTTTTACTTATTTATGGACTGAAGTTTTCCTTTAAACTTCAAATGTATATATTTTACTGCAAATTTGACACATAAACATCTCAGTGACATGTTCACAACTACACTTTTGATAATATACCCTTCCCAAAAGCATATGCAATTATGTATACTTGAATAGGCATTCACATAATAATAACAAGAACACCCACAAACCAACTTTCCAATTATTATGGCTGAATAACAAAGAACTCCATAACTTGGTGACTTAATGCATGATGACATGTGATTTTCTCCTAAGTCTGCATTCTAGGTGGGGTTTGGAAGTGAAGGCTTGGCTCTGCTATACTTTCTGTAAGCTAGATACACTCTAACCCATGGATATAGAATCATCTAAAGCCTGTTTATTCCCATGTCAGAGAGCTGATGTGCTCCTTCAGTTCCAGTCTTCATTTGTCTTATTAGTTTGAACACCTATACAGTCCTTTCCATGAAGCCCTAGCTTTGTACAATCCAATGTCAGACTTCCAAGCGTGAGTGTACTGAGAGTGCCACTGCGTTTTATGATTTAGCCTCAGATGTTTTCCAGCATCCATTCCATAGCATTTTACTTCTTAATGCAATCATAATGATCCAACAGCGTTTTAAAAACCTGTACATCCAGAAAAGGAGTGACAAGATTCTGGAACTGCATGTGGAATTAGAAATATTGCCATAGTACAGGCACCGTGGCATTTGCCTGTAATCCCAGAAACTTGGGAGGCTGAGGAAGGAGTCCAGCCTCAGCAATTTATTGAAGTCCTAAGCAATTTACTAAGATCCTTTCTCAAAATAAAAAATACAAAATGACTGGAGATGTTGCTCAGGTGTTAAGTGCCCCTGGATTCAATTCCCAGTACAAAAAAAAAGAAACAGAAAAAAAAAGGTGTATAGCAATTTTTGAGAAATATCACCAACCAGGAAACAAAAATCCAGTTCCTTTAGGAGTGATACCAACCTCAGTAAATGTCACTATCATCCTACTATTTGCCTAAACCAACAAGTCAGTCTTAATTTATACTTTTCTTTCACTTTATCAGAAGTCCTTATGGTTTTATCATTCATCTTGAATCATTTTCCTTCTCTACTTTCGCTTTGTCCCTAATGATCCCAACATTTTCTCCTTAATCTTGTCAGTGAATTCCTAACACACAACCTGATCCTTCTCCAATTCATTCTCTGAATAAATGTGAGTTACTTTAATTTAAAAAATTAGCTAACATTACATCTTTGTTTAAAACCTATATACATGTCAAGGAATATTTTTCTTGATTTTCTTACACAAAAATGTGATTTGGATGTATGAGATATTTCCATTTGTTATGATGAGAAAAGTACATTTCGTATATGTAATAAGAGAATCTCAAGTACCTTCGATTGTTTAAAGTTCAAGAAAGTTTATATTCAGTTGCTTTCTGCTTTGAAATGATGTGCATCAAGGCAAGGTGTGTTTTTTTTTTT